>PVHY01007111.1:0-69673 GCA_004024945.1 Uropsilus gracilis
ACCAACTTCTGTGTGTTGATTTTGTATCCAGCTAACTTACTGAATTTGTTTATTATTTCAAGCAATATTTCTGTGGATTTTTTTTGGATTTTCTATATAGAGAATAATGTCATCAGCATATAGTGATAGCGTCAGTTCCTCTTTACCTATTTGTGTCCCTTTTATGTCTTCCTCTTGCCTTATTGCCCTAGCTATAACTTCCAGTACAATGTTAAAGAATAGTGGGAAGAGTGGGCATCATTGCCTGGTTCCAGATGTTAACTGGAATGATTTTAGTTTGTCCCCATAGGATGATGTTTGCCATAAGTTTGTCATAGATGGGCTTTATTATGTTGAGGTAAATTCCTATAATCCCTAATATTTCAAGGACTTATAGCATATGGATGCTGGACTTAGTCAAATGCTTTCTCTACATCTATTGATATTATCATGTGTTTTTTTTTCTCTTTGTTGATGAGGTGTATTATGTTAATTGATTTCCAGATGTTGAACCATCCTTGTGTCCCTGGGATAAATCCCACTTGGTCATGGTGAATAATGCTTTTTATGCATTGTTGGATCTATTTGCCAGAATTTTATTTAAAAATTTTGCTTCCATGTTCATTAAGGAAATTGGTCTATAGTTTTCTTTCTTGGAGCTGTCCTTATTTGATTTTGGTGTGAGTGTGATGTTTGCTTCATAGAATGTGTTTGGCAGTTTTCCTTCTTTCTCAATGTTTTGGAAACGCTTTAGTAGTACAGGCATTATTTCATCTTTGAATGTCTGGCAAAATTCATTTCTAAAGCCATCAGGTCCTGGGTTCTTGTTTTTACAGTTTTGATGATGCTTCAATGTCTCTGCTTGTGATTAGCTTATTTAATTTCTCTATATCTTCTTTCTTCAAATTTGGAGAGCTGTATCTTCTAAGAATCTGTCCATCTCATCCAGTTTGTTGTATTTATTTCCATATAGTTGTTCATAGTAATCTTTTATTACCCTTTGGATTTCCTTTGTATCTGTTCTAATTTCTCCTCTTTCATTTGTGATTCATTTACTTGAATTTTTTCTTTGTTCTCCTTTGTGAGATTTGCAAGAGGCTTATCAATTTTATTTTTTCAAAGAAACAGCTTTTGGTTTTGCTGATATTCTGGATAGGCTTTTTGATTTCTAGATTATTCTTTTATTTTTGGTATTTTTTGTCTTCTAAGTTTTGGGGTTTTTTGGTTGTTGTTTCTCTTTTTCTAATTTTTTGAGTTGGTAGATTAGGCTGGTTTTTTTTTTTGTTAGTTTCTTGGTGTTTGATATGGGTCTATACTGCTATGAACCTTCCTCTTAGATATGCTTTTGCTGCATTACAGACATTTTGGAATATTGTGTCTTCTTTGTTTGTTTCAAAATAAGTTTTAATTTTTTCAATTACCTTATCTTCTTTTCATAGCATGTTTTTCAGTCTCCAAATGTTTGATATTCTTTTTGCTTTCTTTTCATTGTTGATTTCTAGTTTGATACCCGTATGGTCTGGAAAAAAAGTTGGTATTATTTTAATCTTTCTGTATTTATTCATGTTTGCCTTGTAGCCTAGTATGTGATCAATTTTAGAGAATGATCAATGCGCATTTAAGAAGAAGGTGTATTCTTTTCCTTGTGGGTATAGCATCCTGTAGATATATATTAGGCCCATTTTGTCTAGATCTTCTTTTAAGGCTTTTGTGTCATTATGTATCTTTTGTTTTTTGATCTGTCCTTTGTTGAGAGTGGGGTATTGAAGTTTCCCACTACATATGTGTTTTCATCTATATTTGTTTTCAGTTCTCTTAGTAGCTGTCTTATGAATCTTGGTGCACCTTCATTTGGTGAATATATATTAATAATTGTTATGTATTTTTGATTGGTTGACCCTTGAAACACTAGATAGTGACTTTCTTTATTCTTCATTACTTTTTTTATTTTGAATTCTGTTTTGTCTGCTATAATAATGGCCACCCCTGCCATTTTTGGGGGGTCATTTTCTTGTAGAATTGTTTTCCATCCTTTTACCTTCAATCTATGCTTGTCTTTTTGGATTAGATGTGTTTCTTGGAGGCAGCAGAATGTTGGGTACTGTTTTTAATCCAATCTGCAGCTCTGTGTCTTTTGACTGATGAGTTTTTCTTGTTGACATTTAGAGTAATTTTTGATGTTTGAGGTTCTACAATGGGTTCCTGGTGGTCATTTAGGGTTCTCTTTTAGTTTCTTCTTTCTTTTCTTTTGTTATTCATTCTTTTTATTCTCCTGCTGGTTTGATCTTAGTGCTTCTTGCAGGAGTTTTTGGAGTGGGGGTTTGGTGGTAGCAAATTTCTGGAGGCTTTATTTGTCTGAGAAGTTTCTAATTTTTCCTTCATAAAGAAAGGACATTTTTGCTGTGTAGAGTATTCTTGGTTGGCACTTTTTGTCTTGGAGTGTTTGGAAGATGTGGCCCCATTTTCTCCTTGCTTGGAATGTCTCTCCTGAGAAATCTAATGCCAGTCTCATTTTTTTTCCTTTGTAGGTTTTCTGTTTCCTCTCTCATGTTATTCTCATAATTTTTTCTTTATCTTTGCCTCTTGAAAGTTTTACTATGATGTGTCTTGCTGTGTTTCTTCTTTCATTAGAGTAGTTTTTGTCCTTTTTGCTTCCTGTATGTCTATTTTCATTTCTTCAGGTTTGGGAAATTTTCCTCCATTATTTCATTGAAAAGCCTTTCAGACCCTTTTTCTTCTCTTCATCTTCTGGGATTCCAGTTACTCTTATGTTTGTTTTCTTTAGGGTATCGACATCTTTAATTTTTCTTCTGTCTTCTTACTTTGTTTTTTTTTCTCTTTCTCTTTCTTCATCCTCTCTACTGCTGTCTCCTCTAGTGTGCTGATTCGTTATTCTATTTCTTCTAATCTACTTTCCTGGCTCTTTGCTACATTTTTGAGCCCTTCTATTGCTCCTCTTATACCCTGTATTTCCTGCAGCTTCTTATTTAGGGCTTCAATTTCATTTCTCTTTTCATCAATAATATTGCTCATTTTGCTGCATTCTTTTCTATATTTTTCTGCTACTTCTTTTAGTTCATTGAAAGCTTCTAACCTCTTACTTTCCCTTTTTTCCCCTCTTCCTTGACCTCTTTGAGAGCTTTATCATGTTGACTCTGAATTCTTTGTCTGATGCATGAAGCATTTTTTCATGTCATCCATGTTGGTTTCTGCAGATTGTTTTCTTTGTTGGTGAAGTAGTTTTCTTAGGGCTTTAGGGCTTGCTTGAGTATTTATATGCTTCCTACTTCCTGTGTTTTCCTTTCGAACTTGCTTTACATGTTGAGCGACTACTGCTCTACTATTAGATGGCACATTGAAACCTATCTAGTTATGGTGACTCTGCCTTTGTGCTTTTGCTGTTGTGGTGATTTTTTCTTGTTTCAGGTGGATATTTGAGGGGGCAAGTTCCTTTTCATAGAGTGAATGTGGTGACTGATGTGGTTTCTATTGTATTGTATTTCTTCTTTTTTCATTGTTTCTCCTCTTTCAGATTGATGTGTATTAAATATTTTTTAGTGCCTCGGAGCATCTATGGCTTGTCATGTAACCCTTTTTGACTGGGGTGTCTTAAATCTCTTGGGTAGTGTGTGTCCTTGTTTATCAAATCTGTCCTGGTGCCATGCAGCAGCGCTGGAGCTTCATGGCTTTGTGGATGCAAGTTCATCCCCTTCAAGTTGTCTTTTCCTGGGCCAGAAAAACTCAGTCTGTTTCAAGCCTGAATGTCAGAGACCCATTCAGTTGCAAAGCTCACAACCCCACCCTATCTCCCAGGTGCATTACCTTGGCAACTGGAAGTCATCAGGTGCCAACTCGAGCCCTCACCTGAGCCCTACTGGGCTGCTAGGGTGTGAGCTCATCTCTTCCAAGTTAGATTTTCCTGGGCTAGTAAAACTCAGTCCATGACTCAACCTGAGCCCCACTTGGCTTTTGGGGTGCAAGCTCATTGCCTCCAAGTTGTCTTTCCCTGGGCCGGTAAAACTCAGTCTGCCCCAGTCCTCTTTTAATATACTAACCCTCATTGCTATCTGTCTCCAGGATAGGGCAACAACCACACAAACAACAGCTGAAAATGAGCCCTCCTTAAAACAATACAAACTTGGAGATGAGGAGACAGAAAAAAGTACAAATTCCACAACTGAAAACCGTGGCAAATGCCCCAACTCAATGGAGATTTTTTTTTTAATATATATTTCACATCATTTCAGTCCCTGGGTTTTTAATACATATTTCACATTATTTCAGTCCCTGGGTCAATGGAGTTTTAAAGAAGGATCAAGGGAATAATTCAGGGCAACAATCTTGGTAACACTGGAACTTAAAAAAACAATGAAGGATATAAAACAACAAAATAATGAAAATATGAGGTAGCTACGTTTAGAAAAATGAAGTTAAGAAAGACTATAGCTGATTTTAAAAATGTAGTCGAGGGCCTTACTAGCACACAAACAAGCAATAGAGATAATTAGTCAGTGGTGATGAGATGTGCAATATATTTTGTGGATTGAAATGAAAGTACTTCCAGTAGGCAAGATATGGGTGCAGATGAAAAATTATGCCCACATTTCTTTCAGGAGCAATTAAACACTATGCACTTATCAGTAAAAATAAACTGGAAGAAATTGGTGCATAAATATTGATAATTTTATTTTAAACATGTTAAGCTTGAGATATTTATAAATACATCTTATACTTAGCATACAAATGCATTGCAGCAATAATTTTATTATGATAACATATATATCTCTTTACAATCCAATCATGAAAGAACACTTTTATCTTGGACTTCTAGTGGTCTCTATTGATTCGATGATTAATGAAACTCAGATTATGGCACCATAGAAAAGACTTGGTGAATATATTCCTCAAGAGTGAATTACTGCACTCATGTCTTTTGGGTGTAATGTCTGTATCATATGAACACTGTAACAAAAAGGGAGAGAAATACATTCAAGACTGACGATAAGAAGAGAAAGATGGTGACACAGAAATTTGTGTAGAGATATTGGAAATAATCAGTTGATGATGAAAATGCATCAAGATGAGATTCAAGCACCATGTGTCCTGAATTTCTAAAGCTCTGGAAGTGTGTCTCACCTATACGTGCCACCTCAAGGAGTCATTGATGAGTAAAGGACTGCAATTTGAATTGGGAGAATTTTGAAGTCATTACTTTTAATTTTAATTTAATTGTGAAGTTTTTACTTTTACAAACTTAAATACACAAATCTTATATAACATTTCTCCTTACAGAAACTTTTAAGAAGGATATACTATCCCATTGTGGAGAGTCATCTGAATAGGCATTTTATTGCCTTTAGGGACTGAGAGGAATATTTTGTCCAAGTTATATCAGAAGTACATGGATTCTTAGGACATATATTTCTTAAATAGTGTGATTTTAGACAATAGAGGTTTCAGAAGACAGAACTTAATTTCAAAATTATTTGCAGTGCTGATAAAAATTCCTTCTGAAATCCCCTTTAAATACTGATTTGACAGAGTAAAGATAATTTTTAACATTTCAGTTTATATAGACATCCTTAAGAAAATATGGGTTTGAAATACTCAAAAAAAATAGTACTGACTTATTCACTATTGTTATACATCCTTTTTCAAAAAGTGTGGTGTAGATTATGAATCTAACCAGTATCTATAAAAGAATGTGGTGAAATGAAGATTTTGAAAAGAAAAATTACAAAATAATCACAATCTTGACAGAGCTTATAAGTTCACGGTTTTCTAATAGTTCATATACATGAACTATTCATATATATATACATATATATATATATGGACATATAGAGAGAGCCTAGATGACATTGCTGCATAAATGTATATATACACATATATATTGCTATATATATAGCTATATATATACATTATTGTTATATACATATATTGCTATATATATCCCACCACTAAAATATAAATTCCAGATAGCATTGCTTTCTATGTATATATTATATACAGTTATATATGTGTATAATGTATGTATATAGCACGATATGTTTATATGTATATATATATAAATTGTTATATATTGAATATATAGCAATGCTATCTAATCTCAAGTTTAATGATGGGATTTATAATATATGGGATAAAAATGTTATATATTAGATATCATGCTTTTATAAAACCATGACAAGTGCTCAGAGATGAACTTTCTGGTGTTGTTTCTTCCCTGCTCACTTTTCAGACTTGCAAAATTTGGCTCATTATTCATTAGATAAAATCAAATACTATGTCTTCTATCAAATATTATGTCATCTGAAATGCAGTTCAATTGGGATCATAGAGGAATTGGATTTTCAGGAACTTGGTAACAAAAGGTAAAGTAAGTTATTGTTCACATTTGATCATATTTGGGAGATACTAAAAATTATTGACATTTGATGGCTTGTGGGTAACATGAATTAAGACTCATGTTATTAAGATCATGTTAGGACTCATGAATCAGTCCTTCCACCAGGCCTTTATGTTATAGAATAAACATATTTACTATATTTGATTTCTTCTTGAAAAACAAAGAGAACTGTAACTATGCTTCAACAACTTCTCTAATTTAGGAAAGAAAACAACAAAAGGTACAGTCTTTTCATAGCCAGTTTCTATGCACTTGAATTTAGAAATGAAAAGAATAGACAATTCTCTAGGAGACAAATTCATGAAGCAGAAAACGGATAAATGAGTATTCTACAACAACCTGTTAGAGATGCATAACTAATATTTAAAAGAGATAACTACATTAGCAATTATGTTTGCAAAGCTTTAACTAACATAATCAAATCAATACTAAAATCCTGTAAGGGGAGGATTTAATGAATGTGGTTTGGGTTCTTTTCTTTTAGCCTAAGAAAATCAAATTTGTTAATGAAAACATTAAATCACTGTTGAACATCTCCTGTTAGTTGTATTTGACAATTGTGTCATATGGCAATATTGGTAATGAATAAAACAGTGACTTTTGAAGAGGATAGCTGGAATGAAAAGGTAAAATTATATGAGCTGAAATTGATAACAGGTCAAAATGGGGCAAAAACCTCCAATCAACAAACCACAGGAAAAATGTGGCATTTTTAAGATGCTTCTTCTACTGCCCAGCTTCTTACCAGATTTGTATCACCTGCACACACAGCAGTTGCTAAAGTCACAAAGCAATTTAAACAACATGGGTTTATTTACAAGGAAAATTAACCAGGAAAACAAAAAGTCCTTAATGCCATATTGGCCTTTAGTCCAACACCATTTAGTCCAAAAGTCCCAAACATATGTTCAAGATGGTGCCCCTTTGTCCTTTCAAACCTGAGGCAGGCTCCCTGCAAAGTTCAGTCTTTTTTTCCCGTCTTCCCTTTGCTTTCTCTCTCTCCAGCATTCTGAGTTGTTCCACTGCTCCAAGGTTCTTAAACTTTTTCAATAAATGCTGATGCAAAATTCAGTTTTCCAAGTTCCTGGCTATCACCAGATACCAGCCACACCACCTTGCTGTGGTGCCATGCACACACTTCCTTTACTGCCCTTGGTAGTGTCTGACCAAATTTATCAGACCTGCCCTCAGCAGCCCCTGGTCACCCCAGGCCTGCCATTCTGGCATCCAACTCCACACCGGCTACTTCTCCGCCAGTCACTCTCCTACCATGGCTCCTTGCGACCACCAGCTCACTCTTCTAGGGAGCTTCCCCCAGTCAGGCCACATGAATCTGTTCTATCACTCTGCCATTCTCATCTTCTGCCCCCTTTCAGCACTTCTTACTTTTTTATGCCCCCCTTTTTATGGCCCCTTTCAACACTCCTCACTTCTCCTGGGTCTTTCTCTCAGACCCCACCCACCAGGGCAATAAGGTGTCCAATATCATTTTCAACTGTGTCGCTACCCCTGTATCAAAATGAGTTTTACCCTTTCAATCTGAATATTATTTGAATGTTTTGATGAAAAAGGATGAAAATATTATTTTGTCTTATTATAGAAATTTAGTTTAAAGGAGGAAGAGTAATATACAAAGTAACAATAATGCTTCCACTATTTACTATATATGTTATATATTTTTACTTATAGATTTTCAAGTGAACAATTATTTACTCTGCAATATATTTCAAATATTTTCTTCTTAAGTCCAATAATCAACAGTCAGAAGAAAATTATATTGCAGTAACTTGCATTCATTTTTTCTGAAAGAAGACATGTAGATTTTGCAGACCAAAAAACAGTGCTGACAAAAAAGTTTATAAATAATGTAGCATGCTTCAGGTCTGTATGTGCATCCATACATATGAACACACATGTCCACACATACATACACACCCACTGTATGACACACACAAGACACAGAAACTTGATGTCTTAATCGGGACTTCTAGGACAGTGGAGACTTCGTATTTCCTCACAGAAGCACAAAAACATACAATTCTTGCTCTGCAAAGTGAGCTTTATTTTATGTTTTTACAGCTTGATCAACTAAAATGCATTTCAGAGTTGTTGTTTGCTTTTCTCCCAATAACCAGAACATTTAAAATAAGTATGGAGGAAAACAGAGTAGAAAGCTATCAATTATTTTTTGTCAATATACTTGCCTATGCTAAAGAGGTACAGTGATTGGTGGAATAACAACATGGGCCCAATGGTCTAAGGTAAAGGAATATAGGTGCTTTGATGGTGCTCTGTGATAACATATATCTTACTACTCTTTGTAGTAATTCATTTGATTGCTAAGTTTGAAAGAAATATCCACCTATGCTTGACTCAGTTCCCTAATTCATTTAGAGCAGCCTGTCATCAGAATGTTGTTTTCATCCTCCTGCTTTATGAGACAAGCCTGTCTGGTTAGAAAAGTCTTACACTCTGGCTGACACCAGTGTTGTGGAGTGGAGAAGTGTTGTAAGGAAAACAAGTCAAAATCTGACTGTTTTCTGCCTTCTATATAAAGGAGAGCCCACACCTTTAAATGTTAGCAAACAGGAGATGGGACTTTCTTTTGCAACAGTGTGTAGTTTGTGTGACTAGGGGCTAAAAGGTGAGCAGTTGCTATTTGACCTTTCTCAGAGGTAGACTCTTGACTCTTTTCCTCTCTGCTTTCCTGCCTGAGTGTATAGTATACTCTTTCTCAGAGCTAAGGCATGTTGAATATCATAAAGGCTCCATGAATGTTCCATTTGCCTGCATCAACATGAACCTACCTGGTTTGACATGGTTGCACAGAAGAGGTTATTGATGTAAATATTGGAAGGAGTTGGCCATGAATCCAAACTACTTATCCAATAAAAATATTCAGAAACCTCTGTTCTCTAGGTCAATAGTTTCTTCTTCATAATTCCAAAGTTTGAAGGAGAGAAATGGAATACTACTGGTCTTACAATAGCCTACTACTTCATGCAATTTTTTTAGCGAGGTAATTTATTAGCTTGCAAAATGAAAAAAAAAATCAAAGTTTGTCTCATAAGGAAGTAGTTATTGAAAATTCCAGAAAATTAAAACAATAAGTTTCCATATATTACAGAACATTATCATTTTAATCTTGTTATTTTACATTATTTATTGCAAGTCATAGAGCAGTACCTCAAAATGGGTAGTTAGTAAAATAATCCCAAGAATGACTTTCTTTAGAATAAACCAGTTATATCGGGATAGCCTGGTGTTTAACACAAATGCCCATAAGAGATGGGGAGAGACTGGAGCTCACAGAGATCAGACAAGGAAAAAAGGTTATGGCAAAGGACAAATGAGGACAAAGGTCTCCTGGGGACTTGATTCATTTTCATTATTTAATTTTTGAGAGCAAATATATCTTTATTATGAGTAACTTAATTCACTTGTAGAGAAAGATCTAAACATACACTCAGTAGCAGAGGGTTAATATTTCACTTCAGCTAATCCAAAAAGTGAATCTAATTGCAATTAATGAGGAATGGATTTTAGATTATATTTTCTAATGGAATTTAAAAAATGAAATGAATACCTCTTTTCCCACATTGGAAAACAAATATGAAGAAAGCTCAATTACATGCTCTAGGTCATAATGTAAGTGAAAAAAAAGCTCGTAAATAAGTTTGAAGTCCCACTCACCACTGGTAAGTACAATGTAATAAAATACATTGTAATAGCATTCCAGCTTGTTATAAAACCATAACAAGCCATAGCTATTACATGAAAAATTGAGTAACTAATATTTTTCCTAGTGAAACTATGGTAAATTGGTTTTAGTAATAGCAGCACTCTGATAATCATACTGAAAAATAGCTGCAAGTTACTATTTGTTTATTTACTATGCTATTATAATAATTATATCACTTCCATAGATTTTTTTCATACAAAAGCTGAATATATTCTAGTAATTGCATTATTTTTTTATCTTTAGCATAATTATAAACATGTAACTTTAGATTGGAAGTATGAAACTTCAAATGTGTTACTTTTAATTATTATTAAAATATTATTAAATGATTTGGAATAGGGTTAATTTTTAAAGAAAAGACAAAGTTTTTCCAAGAACCAATACATTTATCTGCACAAAACTAGTAAATAAATTGCGAAATGTCAAAATGAAAGGGTAAGTTATCAAAATCTAAGTATTCTAGAAGTTCCATTAATATGAAGGCTAGCAGAATGGTCCAAAATGACCGAATTTAATTGAAAAGAAGCTCATTAACCTATTTTATGTGACCTATGAAAGAAGTCACTAATCTCTGCTGAAGTGGTGACATGGACCACTGCACCCTGACTCTCTAGCTGCATCAACCTTCAGACAAAGCCAAGGACTCAACAAAATTTTCTAAGGTAAAGTGACTGAAGCAGATCACTGATGTGCATCAAGTGCTACAACGTGCTGTCATAGGGTCAGGAGCCTAGGGAGGCATCAGCTCAATGTCATGGCCATAACTAACTTAACTCTCTAGACAGGACATGTCTTAGGCATATGGAAGACTAAAAATAATAATAAAAGAAGTTTCAACTTCTATGAAAAGTAAAATTCCTCTTTTTCTATTATTTGCTTCTCCCTGTTCTTAAATTAGAGTGAAACCCTCCAGTAACTGGTCAAAAGTTCACCAAAACTGTTTCCTTGTCCTAGGCAGACTTCAGGCTGCATTTCCCAACTTGTTTATAATTACATGAGGGTCATGATTCTGTTCTAGACAAGAATCTGCACAGAACTGATGTCTGCCACTTCTGGGATCACTCTCCTGAAAACTTTTTCTTGCTCTCTCGTCTACATTTTAAAGATGGTAGAAACACAGGATGAAAAGAACTCCTGGGTCCTTATGTATCCTGCTTGCTGGAAAATGTCCCAAACCACATGTTATGTAAAGTGAACAAGCAATCAATATTTATTAAATTAAACCACTGAGCATTTTGAAACATTATAGCACTTCACGTTTTCTACATTCAAAGTCCAAGTTCCAGTGATCTTGCTATATTTTGCTGAACACTCTTTGTAAATTAATTGTGGAAAACAGTTCTAACTATACTTTTCTGCTCCCTCATTCTTTCTCTACTTCCCACCTACCTTACTTCCTCATTCATTCTCCCTTCCTCCCTTCTGTCTTCCTTTCATCCTTCCCTTTTTTCCATTTTTCTTTCTTTTTTGCTAATAGTGATGAATAGGTAAAGAGCTAATTCTTCCTCTCCCTTTTATCTTAGTTTTCCCTTTCTTTCACAACTCAGTACCACTTGTGTGTGTGTCTTGAATTATATTTAGCATAATATCATAAACTCAAAGGTATGCAGTTTTAAATGCAACCTCCTAAGAACCTGTGCATAATATCTCTACAAATAAAGTCCTGTGGTTTAAGCAGTAAAAGATTTATGTATAAACTGTTTAAATAACCTCAGGATATATCGAAACAATGAATTTCCTGTTATTTAACACTATTTAAACTAAAAGAGGAAAACAATGATTTTAATTTTGATTCTATAATTCCTAAGGCAGAAAAAGAATTATGCTTCATTATTTTTTCATGATTTTCTGCCTATTGCTTGTTTTCAGAATTGTGTTGTCCCCTTCAATCCAGTTTCTTTACACATCTCTGCTGTGCACTTCCAAAGTATCTCTCTCATTTCTTGTACAGAAGTCACACATCCAGCTGCCCAGTTCTACAAAACTGTCACATATCTATGAATTGTTTCAGTATATTCCCAGAGTTGAAGTGGATGGCCTCACTGTCTTCGTATTGGCTTTATGTTTTTAAACTACATTCAGTTTATAGTGCAATCTATTGCAAGGTGGTATTCAAACACAAAATTATCTGTGAGGGACTTTCTCCCTTAGTAAATATACCTCCCAACCAAAATTTTCAGAGAAGAAAAAAGAATACAGCCTGAATGCAATATATATATAATATATATATATTATATATATATAAAATGTATTATGCTTTGCTTATTGTTAAATTGTCTACAAGAAACCCATTTTTACATGTCAAAAGCAAGTTTTGTTTTGTTCCTAGATTTCATTTTAAAAATATATTTTATAAATTTCATACATTGTTAGCATGAAATAATCCAGTTAATTTGGTTGTAGGACAGCATGCGTGGGAAGATGTTACTATTTGGTTTGGGGAGGCACAATCATTATTGCTGGGTGGGAAAGTCTGACCCCAGGACTCCAGAATGCCCCATCTGCTGGCCTATGGCAAATACAGTGTCACTGTGGAAGTGGCCTCTGAGTTACCTCAGTCCTTAATACAGCGTTAAACACAGTTGTTGTCAATGATAAAAATTAAACCTTGAGTTGAAACCTACTTCCTCTCTTTTTATGAAAGCATTACTGAATATGGGTTCTAAAATTAGAAGGAATGGACTTCAAATATTCCACACTAACTTAATAAGCAAGAGAATATTTTGTATAAATCACCTTTGAGCAGGGGTGTAACTTCAAGTAGATTATGGGTGAATCAGGTGCCTAATGTCTCATAAATCCAGAGCCATTTACCAAACCTGGTCTGGACTTGCTAACTTCTTTTAAGCATATAATGTAAAAGGTGTGATTTTCACCTATGCTTGATCAGAGAGACTGGCAGTATAATAATCGAAAGGTAGCTACACTTATCACCAGTGAGATTATACCTGCTTTTCATGAAATAGCAGCTAGAGAATAACCTCTTTAGGATACATCTCTTGCAAGAGCAAAATCTTACACAGTGACCACTTGAGGATGCACTCATACAGCCACAACTCCAGCCAGGGCACCTTACTATACATGTCAATTGACTAAAACAATGTCCTGGTAGGTATGACATTGCTTGTTTCTCATTACACCCTCTGGGTACATATATTGTTTATTGCTTTTCCAACTGTTTAATACTTTAAGGGGCTGACAGCAGGATATTGGTGTCTCATTCAGACAGAATTTAAATGAGTTCCATCTAAGATAGGTAGTTAAAATGCTAAGTACTCTCAGATTTAGGAATATAAGATAATAGGCCTAATATAGAATCTCTTTGAATACTTTTTCTTAAATATGTAAATGTAAAGGTGTGACTATTTGCCGCTGGTCTTGATAATGAAACAAAAATGCCTAAGAATTTGTTTTTTAGAATCCCATAACCAAAAAACCTCCCTTATCCTTTGATATTCAGAGAACTGGGGTATATGATGAATTTACACAGATACTCAGGAGTCCCCAGATAAAAGGAGACCCCTTGGAGTGAATGCAGATGTCTTACTTAAGGCCCAATGGCAGAGAGAGCAATATCACCCTAAAGTTAAATTATCTGGAGAAAAACCAGTGCTAGAATAATGTCCTGCTCTCTCTACAAGGGATTAAACACCCATTAGAAAGAATTATTAAATTAATGATTGTTTGCCACTGTACATGACATACCTGACACTGGAAACTTCTATTAACTCAGTCATGTGTCTCTGGTAGCTGGTATTTGGATTATGATGTCCAAAGCTGTGAGTGTGAATTGGCGAGAGCTGAAATTTCAGCGTTCTTATAAACCCTGGCAGAGACGAGCATCATTGGCAAATTGTCAGAGCTCAGTCTCTTAACTACTGTAATCTACAACAGCGACCTCACACGGCCACAACTGATAACAGCACACCTCCATTGGGGCTTACTCTGTTTTAGAAAGAACAAATTTGTGGGAGAACTTTGTAGTAGACAATGATGTAATGTGTGTGTGTGTATGTGTGTGTGTGTGTGTGTGTGCAATCAATAAAAAAATTTTTTAAACGAACAAACATACAGCAATACGTGTGCCTTTGATATGCGGCAACTTCAAAGTGGAGCATCTAGAATCATTACTTAGATGATGACTTCTTTACTCAAGTCTAATTTTTTTCAATGAAAAAAATTAGTGGATGTTTATCAATTGTACGGTGAATTACACATTGTGTAAGTTTACATATGTAACGTCATCTATTTCCCACCCCCCCATTTCTTGCTCTGTAAAATTAATCCTGTTTCCATAAATAGCCAAAATCTTACTATTGTTAGTTTAAAAAAAAAGAGGCTAAAGGAAGTACTTCAAACTCATGTGCAAATGAGGAGTCAGAACTATATATGTAACTAGCCTACAAAATTTATCACTACAGGTAGAGAGGATTCTATAAAGTAATACAGATAATTAAGCCCTTTCCACAGTTGTAAAGCAGTGATGCTACATAAGGCACTGCGTTTAAGAATTTAACCTTGAGAAGTGGTATAGAATTATGAAGTTCAAGAACCTGGCTGCCTAGTTCCTGCTTCTTGCATGCTTTGTTCCTGAATTTCTCTGACCCTTGATGTCCTCAATAGGAAGTCAGGTAATAAAAAATTCCTCTTACAAATTTGATGTGCTAATAGAATGACTACATAAGTTAAAGGGTAGCACTCAAAACATCATATGTTGTTATCATTATTAGTGTCATAGCTATTATTACCAGTAGTATGGAAATATGTTACTTGACTTGAATAAGGAAGTAATAACATTCTTCATTTCCATATAAAAGGAGTCACAAACTGAGGAATATGAAGAAAGAAAATAGGAAAATTCAAGTGGGGTAAATAGTTAAAGGTACAAAAATACCAGTGTAGAGCAACTAGGAGAAGAAAAATTTTCAAATACTTTTGCATAATTAGTCACTATGCAAAATAAATTCTTGGATCAATACATAGAAAAATGACTGTGTAAAGCAGAAGTCTAAGATTGATGATGTCTCCATTGGACTGTTCTCCCAATGTAACAATGCTTTCCTCCATGTTCAAATATGAAATATCCACCAAATAACATACTCCCCACTCCTCTGCGGCTGCCATAGGGTTGGGGGTGTGCAGGAAGTGAGCTTACAGCCACCAGTTGTTAATTACTGAGCAAGATGATAATTAGTAATAATTACCACACTTCAAAGAAATTAAATATAGTACAGTTTGCTATCTTGATTGTATTAAGTAATCATGGCCTCTGGTCTGAGATAAGCAGGAACTGTAGTCACAAAAATAAGTTGGAAAGTGAAAAGGAATGGTGATTTTTCAATGGTTTTTGGCACCAATCTCTCTTTTGGACACACTGTTTTCTGCACAACTTCAATCAAATGAGATAGTGAGAAAAGGGGAGATGCAAAAATAAAAACATATAATTTTTATCATGACATATAAGGAAAATATCACCTTAAGATGGGGAACACAGTAACAATCTATAAAGACTCTTGTCAGTTGATTTTTTTGTAACTACTAGCAAACAACAAATTTGGCATTTTTTTCTCTCTAGTGCTTTATTTACTTATTTACTTATTTATTGGTGTATGAGAAAATCATTGATGGTCCAAAAAAAATGAACCAGCACCTAATCTTTTCACCAGTTCACCAGTTGGTATGTCCTGATTTAGAGTCACAACATGACTAAAGATTTGACCACATTCAGAATACTGGGATTACCTAATGAATCATTATTCTCTGGCAAGCTCATGCTCTAAAATCAGTCCCATTTCTTTCTTCATTTATCAGTTGACTCTGTCTGCTAATTTTAAATTTGCACTTTTTTTTTTGTAAGCAAGTGGGAGTGGTTTTCAAGTAACCTTTTAATGACGCAAAGGAGAAACAAGAGTTTGAAGTCTGGAAAAGCTAGTGTTTCAGATTAGTAGTTGCATCTAACATCAGCAGCTATGATTAGAAACAAACTGCTGCCATGTTGATCAAAAGGGAAAGAGAAGCAAACGTGCATATAAAGAAATCCAAACCCTCCTAAGCTAGGGGCAGGAACATCTTGATAGCGTTGAGCAAATGAATTTACTGGATAATGATTTTGTAAAATGAGGAATAATATTTAATCATACCAATCTTACTACCAAAAGAATTTGAAAATTGTACCAAATTGCCTTCTGACATAATGATAACACGTTATAATGCATGGATATCATGGGAGTTTATTATACAGACTTATTATACATACTGTCCAGTTCTAAGACTGTCCAGTTCTAAGGTCACTAACTATTTGAAAATATGTCCCATTTTCCTTTTTTTTTGAACATTTTTAGGGTTCTGATCATAAAAGCAATGCTTTGGAGAAAATCTAGAATTTGCAGAAAAATATAAAGAAGACAAACATAATCACACAATTCAGAGATAACTTGTCAGTATCACTTTTTTTCCCTTCTGGTACATGTATTTAATCAATGTTATAAGGTAGAAAAACATTATGATCACTATTAAACCTATATTTTAATATATAATAGATGTTTATTCTAGGAAATTCAGAAAATGGTTTGGGAAGTTTTAGAGAGAACAATCACTTATAATTTTATTATACATGAATTTGCTGATCTTGGTCCAGATCATTTTTTTTTCTTTATACATATATATATATATGATGATACTCTACCCCTTGTTTTAAGCTTCTTTTTTATATTCAAAAATGCATCATGTGCCACTCAGGAGACATCAACAATGTTTCCAACCACATCTCTTAGTTACTGAATAACATTCCACTAAATGACTGTACCAACACTCAGTCAGCATATCCTAGGATATTCAAAACTACCTGAATGCCCATTTTCTTATATTTTTCCACTGAAAAGCTTTTTTTAAAATCTAGAGCCATGTGTGTTATGGGAGTAGCAAGTTATGGACATGAAACTACAGAACCAAGAACTTCATTCTGGCATTTATATTCAGTTTAGTGTCAACAATAATAATCCTGGTTATCTATCATTGGCTAAATTATTAACAGTAGAACATATAAAATTCTGATAAATAACGGCAGTTTTGGTCCGGAGTAGTCAACCTTGACCCAAGCAGAAATATCTGTATTCACCCCACTTCTCCCTATACAGTATCACCTGTATTCGCCAAAATTACCACAGAGTAGGAGGACAATTTGGTATTTGATTATCAGACATCATCCTACAATAGTCCATGGGCAAACACATACTAAATGCTGCTGCAATTAATTGCTATTTACAAGATAAATATGAAATAGCTTTCTGTTTTCGTTTGATAACTAAGAAAGTAGAGAAGGACAATGACAATGAGTTTCATAGGATGACCGAGGAAATCACGAGTAAAGCAAGATAGAATTCCTTACCTTTACACTTACTTCCACATTTAGAAAAGAATTAAAATCAAAATTAAGGAACATCAAAAATTTTGCTTAAAGATCGATTCACTGCATTACACATTTAAAGCTACCCACTCTTCTAGATATATTTGTACATTTCAAAGGAATCTAGATGGTGAGGATTTCAAACTAAGTGATTTATTTAATCGGGTCTGTCAAAGCAGTAGTGGATTTTTACCCTATCACTAAACTGGTAATTGTGATGAGATGAGATAAAACCCTAAGACAAAAAGTTTTATGCATGTTCATATGTGCAGTCTACAATTTTTATATCCTATTTTATTTTTATCTGCTAATCAACAATTTTTAAACAAGTAAACAAAAATATCAATTAAATCAAATAGCATTATCAAATGGTTGTTGTTTAGATTAAGCCCCATGGATGAAGATTACATGTACAAAAATAGGGATGTATGCTGTATGATTATAGAATGCCTAGTTTCTCCATTTTAAATGCATTTTAAATACCTGTTTTAATATTTGAAAAAAGAACGCTGATCTATCTATATTACTGTAGTTAATTTTCTCTCCTCTCCCCAAACCCAATGAACAGAAAAATCACAAGCTCTTCTCCATAATAATCTTATTGAACATTATCAATAATAGTAACTATTCAAGTAAACCTAACAACTAGTCAGAATGCTTAGAAAAAAATCAAATTCCTTTTCATTGATCAAAGTCATTGGTAAATTCAAAATAATTAAATTGGAATTCTCAAATAGACACACTCAAAAGTCTTCAAAGGTTTTAGAGGGCAGAAAGAACTTCATTTTAAAGGCATAATATGCAGAGGAAATGTAAAAGTATCCTCACAGCAACAGAACTCAAGTGAAGATAAGTCACAGAGATTCAGTCATGTGGAAGAGTTTCTACCTTACAAACCCCTAAGGGTTTGAATAAGAGAGCTTAGAATAGCTGTGTGTAGAATAGTGGCAGAAAACAGCCCTTCATTAAAACGCTGTGTAGTTGAATTAGGATGGGTCCAGTCAAAATTCCTGAGCTATAAAAAGATTAAGGAAAGGTGGATAAATTTTTGTGTGGTGTTGAAAATGCTAATTATTCTTTGTTCTTAGTATATAGATAGATGGTGTGCTAATACAGCATGGGCTTTGGGATGAGTTGAGTTGGGTTTAAATCCCAGCATATCAGCTATGGGACCTTAGGTTGAATTTTCCTTTCTCTCCTTGTAAAATAGATAATAATATCTGCCTTTCCCTCAGGGAAGAGATAAGCAGCAAATGACCTGGTGAAGAGAAAGGCAAAACAAACAAACAACAAGAACAATAACAAAAACAGGCTCACATAGTAACAAGCACCTGCTCAATGTCCTACAATATTAGCTTCACTTATCATCTTTGGAATATTCTGCTAAAAATACAAACACTTTAGTGTCTATATATAGGACAATTTTAATCTGACACATCTTCATTTTGTGTATTATCAGGTAAGTTCAAAGTGTTCACTTACTTTATCTGTGCATCCCCTATATTTTCCTTTGTTTTATTTTAGTTCATAGAATTTGTCGTCACTGGATACATATTTCTACTTTCTGCCATTAGAATACTAGAGGCAAGAGGGCAGTAACTGTTCAATCCTGAATCTACACAATCTGAAAATATTCTTGTCACATAGTGAGCACTTTCTAAACATTTGTGGAAATAAATAATAATTAAAATTGTTTTTTTTAAAGCTGCTCCCAACATTTCTTACAGCATTCATTGTCAACAACACATACAGCTATTTGTAAAAAACATACACGACTAAATAGTATGATGGTGTATGTTTTATATTTCTTTGTAGAATGAATTGTACCCTGAACAAAATCAGCATTTAATCTGTCTGTGTCAAATGTATCAACCTGAGCTTCTGATTTGACCATTATAATACATATATGCATATATATACACCTACATATATGTATTCATGAATATATACATGAATATATCTTCAAATAACAGGAAAGTAATGTTTCCTTTTTTATATTCAGAAATTAGCACCTTTTTGGAGATAAAAAACTCTAACCTTATATTGCCTATCATATATATTTATCATTTATCATAACAAGTACTGCAGGAGTCTTGTGAAAAGCAATAATCTGGGATTGAGTTGTCATTCATACCTGTAAAAGCCACAAATACAATGTCATCATTGTTTAGGTGTACTCCATGTGCCTATGTGTATATGCTTGTTAAATATATCTTGGCTGTCTATTTGTTGAATAATTCATTGATATAGTTACATATGTGTATATAAAACAAGCTACAAAAAATGTTTAGACATTGCAGGATGATGCCATAAATGTTGAGATAAATAGTATATGCCAAATGTCACTGAATTGAATCATGAAAGAAGAATGCTGCATATTGATTACAATAAAAGATATGCTAAGTGAAATGAACTTAAAAGAGGACATGCTGTATATCATATTTTAATTTATCATTTCATTTATGTCTATTTTTGCCATAGATGAAAGTGAAAGAGAAACTAAAACAAAAAAAACTTTCCATGGGTCACAGGAAGACATAGAATATTGGCAATAAGGGGAGAAAAGTTATGCTTATAGAGAGAACATGGCCAACCTCCCTCCCCCACACCCTCAACACTTCAACGCCTGCCAGGCAGGAGCCAGAATCTTTTGTAGGGCACCATTATAGTATTAGAAAGTAACACAGTCACAAAGGAGAGAAGAAAGGCTTGCTCTACACTGCCGAGACTCTAAAAGGCCCCCCTGAGGACATCTATGGCAGCACTAAGTCAGAAGAAAAGCCCTACCCAGCTAAACTGTCATGTCTCAGAAAGCTCTGAAGCCAGCTAAGAAAACCATCTCTCCCCAAAGACTTTAATTTACTGTATTTTTTTTAAGTTAGTACAAGACAATGCAGCATATCTCTGTAATTTCATCTGGCAGCTTAATTCTTGACTAAGGTCTCTAAGATCTCACATGTACAGTTTATTCATTATCATCCCACCCACTTCTGGGAAACTCACATTTCTCCTGTGAAATGTGCTTGAAAGGTTATCATGAGCATTGATAGAAGAGGGCAATATTGATAGATAACGCATACACATATGTGCACATGCTCACAGACACATGCATACAAGCATCACACACAGAGAGATGCTTAGGACTTGCTCTCTCTCTTTTCTCATCCTTTAGAATATACTCATACAACTCCCCACACCATCTTATTCCAGCCCCATTATTCCCCCTCCCTAAGGACATACTGGAACCTTCCAATTTGGTGTGTTACTTTTTCAATAAATATGAAAAGCCTGAATAAATAATATCCAGTAATAC
Source organism: Uropsilus gracilis (assembly GCA_004024945.1). Taxonomy (NCBI): domain Eukaryota; kingdom Metazoa; phylum Chordata; class Mammalia; order Eulipotyphla; family Talpidae; genus Uropsilus; species Uropsilus gracilis. The sequence continues at coordinate 20,849 of PVHY01007111.1, forward strand.
GGTCGACCACGTGTACCTCCTCCTCCCACACACATGTAATGCACACATAATTATTCCCCACCTTCCAGTGGAATTCTGACTGTTTCATAGGCCTGTGCCCATGCTAAAGCCCAGAACATCCGAAACCTAAAGACTGAAGAAAAAGTGCAAACTAGGTCTGCAAAGGAACCAGAATCCTTTTCCTGGATCACCGCTAGGTTGTGACTCCCTCTCCCTTTAACAGAGTATGAAAATATTGCTTTTCAAATGGGGTACTTTTTTCAGCTGGGGTACAAAATGGGAAGGTAGGAGAGGGGCAAGAAGAGGTTAAAGAAAAATGGACAACCATAAAAACACTTATAATTTACTTTTGAAATAAATCAGCAATGGGAGGCCCAGTCTGCCATTTGCTCTGAGGGCTCAGGGATCCCACACTGAATAATGTGCCCCAGCCCATTTTGAGCTGCACCGAAATTAACAATCAGTCAGCCACTTTATGAAATATTATCTTTGTTAGCTTTACCACTAACAAAAATATACTTCCAATTTTTCACATCCACACACTACATCTATTAAAGCAATCTGGAAAATTAGTTTGAGATAAACTGTACAGCAATTTTATTCATAGCTTCCCTGTATCTTACACTGTTAATCTGCATCACAGCTCACTAAATAGTGCCTAATGTTTATTGCATTTAACTGAATGTATACGATTCTGAGGATACGCCAGGGACCGATTATCATAATTATACATGTTTCTATGGAAACCCACAAGTCTATCAGTTTTGATTCATTATATTGTTATACCTTCTAGCACTTTCTAATTATTAGGTGCCCATAAAAAGTCTCAGTCTTGCTGTTACTATAGAAATGAACTATAGACAGGCTTCAATTGTTAACCCTTAAAGGACCAAAATATATAGACTCAGACAGCTGGTAGCTAGCTATTCATGTACTGAAATAGCTAATAATTCCCTCTGTTACTTAAATTTGTAATTGTTTTGCAGTTATTAATTTCTGAAAACAGCTTGTTTAGATAGCTCATGAATGATTATCTCAGATTTTATAATATTGTCCTGACTGAGTTTTTCTGTCTCTGATTCCATGCCTCAGGTATGATCAAAAATATTGGACACAAACACAACTCTGAATTAGTGAGAATAGTGTAATATCAAAAGCATTTCATGACCAATCTCTTATTTCACAGATGCAGGCATATTTGCTGGCGTAAACATAGAATTATATGTTAAGTGATAAAACAGATAAATCGGAATATAATAGTCAACTCAAATGTACCGAGTCTTTAAATCAAGCATCTAAAATTGCTTCACAACAATATGGTTATTTAGGTTTAATTTAATATTGTTACTTAAATTGCAATTTGTAATTTAATGTTTTCACTTCACTTTTTCTTCTATATTCACTAACAGAATCCCGTGAAAATTGAAAAGGACTGAGCAGTTTCATTGTCTCTCTAACCCTTCTGCTATTATAGTTTTCAATTAGAAGTGCCTTTTAATTTAGATCAGGAAAGCTCTCCTAAAGTGACAGCTCGCCCTTCACACTGCATATCTATTTATTTCGGAAGTCAACACACCATTCAATAACCTGAGAACAGTCCTGATTGCTATGCTAATAGTATTCAGAAATATGTCGACACCGATCGAAACAAGTAAACTAAGGCTAATTCATAAAGTGAATAATAAAAGGCAGAGGGAAGCCTTTCATACCTTCTACTACTTCAGCTGGAATCTTAAGCTTACAAATTTAATTTTTTCCCTCCCTTAGGGAAATGAACACTATATGATAACCAAACTGAAATTAGATTTTACCTAATATTACAGCCTTGCCTATTTGACGCGGCTTGTTTTATTATATAAAGCTGCGGTGGAAAGCAACGGAGACAATGACCGTGTATATTAATGCTGTGAGATCTAGATGGCTGCTTCAGTTGCAGCTTTCTTCATCTGAAAGCTAAATGTATTTTGCTTTTTGAGGCGGGGGTGGGGGGGGGAGAGGAAAAGCCATAAGAATTTTAAATGTATGCCCACATTAAAAAACAACAGCACATGTTAGGTAACCATTTTCTTCACATTACAAGCCCAAACCACCAATGTCCATAGCAACTCCCCGCCAATTAGGAATAAATCAAATTGTATAAGCAACAAAAGATATGGACATTTGCATGTAGAAGTTCAAACTCCTTTAAAGAACAGAGCAGACTAAATAAAGCCTTTTGTTCCCAACTCTTACATCACCATTAGCTTTAGAGAAAAGTAGATTTACCACTAAAAAGAAAATTTAAAGTAGATTAGTAGTTCACTAAATCAGATAGTTTATAAACTTCATTAACGAGTACTTGCATATATTATTGCACAAATGTTTATAGTTTGAAATTGACTATATTCAGTTCACATAAAATGAGTGTCCCCATCATATCCAGGGATTAGTTATCCAAAATAATTGAACTACACCTGAATATTTTTACTTACCCATAAATTAATTAAACTGAACTTTAATAACAAATACCTACTTTTCATCTTGCATAGATTATCATTCCTTTAACTATCAGCTCTACCTAGTCCACCAACCGCTTCCAAAAATCTCTAGAGCTTTTAACACACTTAAACCAAGTAAATATACATACACATAGATTGATAAACTCTGACAATATAATAAGTGTGCAAAAAAGTATGTTCATATTTGTATCAACTCACCAAACTATATGAGAACAATGATAGAAGGTCAGGATTTCATATACTTGCTTAATAAGCTTTAAATATGAATGCAAAGGTAATCTGATGTACCTTTTTTTGAGAATACCTAAAGATCACTGTTAAGTTTGTGAATCTTGGGGGGGGGGTGAGATGAGGGTCAGGTAGAAAGGTCACAGGAGTAATTAGGCAAAGAAAGCAGAGAAAGTAAATTTAAGCAGCAAGTATATTACCAACTGGTATTCCATTTATTTCCTGGAGAAAGAGTGACTTAGGTCCCTACATGGTGAAGGCATGAATTATATTCTGCACCCCTACCCCTCTCGAATGAGCATAAAGTGCTCAGATTTTCTTTTTTGGGAGATGGGGGTGTAAAGATGACTTATCATTCACGGTTGGCTGTTAAAATCCCAGAGGACACAAGCAATAAAAGCAGTTTCTAGTGACAAAAATTCAGAAGCTGTACCATCACTATCCATCAAGCTGAAATGTTTAAGGATTCCTATTTATTTGCACCATTTTGGCACTAAGGAAAATGTCTAATCAACTAGAGAATGTATAAATTCTTGGGTTTTGATGCTTAAGATAAACCTAAAAAGACATTAGTGAGCTGTGATTTTCTTAGCAGAAAATGGGTTTATATTGAGAAGCAGGCCAGTGAAGGGAGGCTCACAAACACGCACATCAAGTTTTGGGCATTGTTCCTAACCCCACATGTCCATTCTCCTGAGCAACACCAGCCAGTCCCTGGAGACCAGGACAGGTTTCCTTATTTGGAGCATCAAGGATGAAGTAGGCAACATCATTTCTGTGGACTTGAGTCTAGGCACCTTTAGGCAGTGGATTTATTTCCAGTTTAATTATGAAAAATTAGGAAACAAATAAATGGTTTGCTCCCAGATTAGGAAACAGCCAGTAAGTATAACAGAGTGGGACCAGACAGAATAAAATGATTTATAATCCAAGTGAAGGAAGATATTCTGGGGAGAAAAGCATGGGAACAGAAAAAAAGCTGGGAAAGACTCAGCAAAGCAGCCTCCAGAAGAAAAAGTACTCACCCCGTCTACTCCTCCTACCCCACAATTTTCCTCCAAGTACTTTTAATATGGGTAATGTATGCCTTTCAACAGTCAGTTGTCATGTATGTAAGCACTAGGGTTTTGGTTTGGACTGGATCATGAACATAAAACAGCAAAGGAGTCTTTCCTCCAGTAGATAAAGTGTCATCACTACACAAGAGAAGATCAAGACATCTGATATATTTACTTTTCTCAGGCTCCATGGTCCCACTCAATTGAATAAAATATTTTATGGCTTGTGCTTGAGAAAACAAAACATTCAAATATTTTGGTTTCTCCTGTTCTACCACATTTTGTTCATATTTTGTTTTATCAATATACCAGTAAATGATCTTTTTTTTTCCACTCTGCAAAACAGTCATTTCAAGAGGCTAATCAACAAAACTCACATTTATGAAATAGCATCAATATCACCGAATATTTGTCATAGTATTAATGTGTGGTTGATAGAATTCTTTGGATATATCACCTACATGTATCCTGACTGGCAAGTGACTTAAATTCTGCTCCTGGGATGGTGCATGTATGTTAAATCACTAAATTTAGAGAAAACTAGTGTGGCACCCCATAATGCCTGGTGACTCAGGAAAGGATAGGGTGATCATGATGGATGGGGCTTTTGAATATAAACTATGTAATCCTGAAATAGAACTACAAGGAAGGGTAAGTATAGCTCATAAAAGGGAGATAAAGAAATTTATTTGACAAATCTGGAAATTATGATCACTTTAAGTAAATATATGGAAAGATAGTAGAGAGACTAGAGGCCATCTGATTTATTAAGGAATTTTGGGTATTATTCTACTGTAACAGAAATTCATAGACAATATTTTTGAATAAGAGATGTAGTTTGTGTTTTCACAAAGATGTGCTATGTAGGAAGAAGAAAATGAGGAAAGACTTTGACTAAGAAGCCATTAGAGTCCTTGATACTATCACAGGCTGTTTTATTCACTACAGCATTCATATAGAGATGGAAAGGAAATAGCATGATGAAAGAAAAATAAGATGAACATAGTATGAAAGAGAAGGAAGGGAGAAAGAGTCCAAACAAACCATACAGAGTTATAAAAAGAATGATGATATATTGGTAGAGATAAATTTTTAGGGGTAAGAGAACTAGCTTGGTCATTTATGTGTTGATGGAAGCAGTGATAAAGTCCAACAGACAGTATGACTAAAGATCAGAAAATCATCTAAAGAGTGAGACCATTAATTTTCATTCTTGTAGTTATGTAAATAGTCATTGCTTTGTGTTTCAAATGAACAGGAAGGTAAATGAGTATGAATGAATAAAAATGAACCATTTATATAATATTTGACATCATATTGAGTAAAATATACAAAAGATGTGAACAATGTACATAAACAATAATGGATCTTAAAATTTTCATTCATTTATGAACAAAGAGGTAGCTAAATTAGGAAAGAAAGGAAATAGAAGTCACTAAGGTGAAATAACAAAGACAATAGGATAGCAAGAGGAGAGAAAACAATAGAACAACAGCCTGTGGTAGTTATCAAGACAGAAAGAAGCTTCTGTAATTCTGAATTTGTATGTGTGCATGTAAAATAAAAAGTTATTAAGCACATTTGAAAGCACTAAACAAGACACCAAAGGAAAAGGAAATTAAATATTCTCCTGTGAGAAGCATTAATTAAGTGTACCCAAAGGTGAAAGCTTAGGGGGAACTTTGAGACAGTTCCAACATGGCCTTAGACCTGGAAATGACAGTATTGGTGGGGAAGTTATCAGAAAATGAAAAAGGAAATCATAAGTGATAATCAACAATGTTTTAAGGTTTGGAGAGAACACATTGCACAGATTTAAGTAAAGGAGAAGTTTGGTCTCAAACCAAGAACAAGGTAGGACCAAGGCTTTAAAAAAAAAAAAACAGCTGAATGAGGCAAAAAAAATATTAATGCTGCAAAGAAAGAGGATAAAAATTTAGTTCTGCTAATATTAATAAAAGCACTTTGATTTTTACTGCTAAGTAACACAATCAAAGCCAACAAGATTCTACCTCATACATATGAGACTAGTCACTATCAAGAAGACCAGAAACAACTGTTGGTGAATGTGGAGAAACAATAACTTTCATACACTGTCAGTGGAAATGTAGAGTAGTGTAGCTTCATAGAAAACAATGTGGAATTTTCTCAAAATATTACAAATAGATCTACCAAAAGATCTAGTCAATCCACTCCTAGGTTTCTATCCAAAGAATATAAAAACATGAATTAGAAAGAATACATGTACTTTCATGTTCATTGTAGCACTATTTATAACAGCCAAAGTATTTAAACAACTACAGTGCTCAAGGACAGATGAGTGGATAAAGAAGATGTGACATATGGAATACTATTCAGCTGTAAAAAGCAAACAAACAAAAAATGATGAAATCTTTCTATTTGTACCATTATGCCTAGAACCAGAGGGCATTATGCTAAGTTATATAAATCAGAATGAAAAAGATAAATACCAAATGATTTCAATCATCTGTGGAATGTATGAAAGTAAGACAGAAGATCAGACAAAACTAAATCAAAGTAAATCCTAGAATTCTGATTTTAGAATTGAAACTGCCATAATGGGAGCATAGAGAGTGGGGAACAAATGGGCAATTGGTCCCAACAAACTATGGTGGAGATGCTTTTGTGGAGGGTATGGTGTGGTAACCTCTATCTGAAAAGCTGTGAACCTATGCCACCAAATTGTATATAATATTGTAAAGGAATGTTACCTCAGTGAAAAGATAACACACATATTTAAAAAATGAAGATTTCATCCAAATGTCTTGGAAGATTACCAGATAGGGACATGAGGCAAACAAAAACCTCAGCAAAAATATAGGGAGCATCTTAAAATTCAATTCAATTAAAAATATATTTTTTGAACATCGATTACTTGCCAGATAATATATTAGCAGGAAAATTTTAATGGAATTCTAGGACTTGGAAACTTGCAGAAAATGTAAATAAAATTGTGCTAGTTTGAGACTCTAAAAATGAACATCCTCTAACTAAGATGACTCAACATGTCACGCAGCTGACCTCAGATGACCCTCCATTCTTTTCCAAATTCACCTGTGGGGAGAACTCTATTTCCAGAAAAAAGTAAAGAAAATGTAAGTTGATGATAGATTAGAATTTTTGAGCTCATAATAATAATATTATGACTCCAAAGCCAGAGTAAAGGTGTGGTATCATCTCTAGTCAATTTTCCTCTTATGAATTACAATGCTTACAAGTTTCCTACAGTAGTTAATGGGTAACACTTAGTAGTTAAGGGCATATTAAAGAACAACATTTGTTTCATCTCATTTTATCTGTGCATCTGTATGAATCAGAAACTATTATGCCCATTCTACTGGTAGGGAGACTGAAGCTGAGACAATAAATAACTCCCCAGGGTGACTAATTCATAACTGGACAACCCAATTCATGGTGTTTTCATTTCCTGAAGTCTATAATTTCCCCCTTATATCGTGACATACTATCTTGGTTGTATATATCAAAATAGTGTGGAGAATTTTCAAAATATCTCAATGTCTAAGTCTCATTACAAATCAACTAAATCAGGAGGCCTATAGGTATAGAATCAATATCTTCCAGGGGATTTCCCATGTTATTTGAGAGACACTGTATTATATGAAGCTGTCATAATCCAGTAGTTTTTCATTCCTCTGTTTATCCTTGACTTTCTCAGAAAGTTTTCTTTTTCATTAATGTTTAATTGTAAAGAAGAGTAAAAATTATATCTTAGTAATTTCATTTTTTCAAATTCTTGGTTTCCATCTCTATTGATCCTCCTAGTAAGTTTATGATTTTTACTAGAGGATATATAGCATGTATTTTCTTTTAAGTCTAAAATAGTTGCATATATATCTATTAAATACATAATCTTTTTTTCTTAGAAATATATTTGTCAAGAGTCTATTATTTTTAATGTAGTCTTCTAGGGGTGAAGAATATTGTGGGGAAAGTTCACAGAGGCTAGTAGTTCAGAGAATTTAATCCACTTCTTTAACTCTAGATTTGTCCTTATTCTACCCTTTACCTGTCACATAGAACATATTTATATAAGGAATATTATTAAGAGGAAGGTATTATAATTGAAGGTTGCCTATGCAAATGTAAACTATTACGATAGTTTGTATATGATCCCATCTCCCCACAAGCATTTTTCTATTATTCTATGCTAATTCTCTTTACATTATAAATTCTGGAATTCTGACTACTCTTTTGAAATGAACATACCAAAGAAAATAATGAAGTTTCAATAAGGATTATTACCTGTCAAATGAATAATTAAAGAATAAAGAGGAACTTAAACAAATCAGTTATTTCCTGTGAAGATATCTAAACACTGTCTATCAGAATTAGTCCGGTGGTTCACAGATGTCAAAGCCAGTATCTCTTTCTGTGACGCTCATGAACAGAGCAACAAAATGGGTGCTGCAGTGCCATCTCTCACGTCTATATCCAAAAAAGGATAAAAAGAAAAGGAGTTATCTATGTCAGCTGTTTCTACCTCTTTGAACAAGAAAAAAGGAGGAAAAATGCCCTGAATATCCAGCTTACTTCTATTTATATCTCACATAAACTGTGTTTCATGGTTACACTTATCTACAAGAGACTTATAAAGTGCATTCTTAGTTTTTCTTGTCTCTTTATAGGTAGGCCTGGAGAGAACAAGTAGGTTTGATTCACACAGTCTTTGGAGGTTATGTTGATAATGCACTGCGTTTTTAGGGGAGTAGAAATACAAGAAGTGATAGGCATTTTTCATCTGCTCATTCAGATTAGTTTATTAAATAATTTAAATGTTTTAATGAAAATCAAACCAAACTTCAAACCAAAAGTTCCTAGATAAGAGGTTGAATGCCAGTGAGAACTCTCTACATCTGAAAAATCAAAAGGGACTGTAGATTTCAGGCTCTGTGATGAGGTGTAGGGAAGGAAAGGGTTCATAACCAAAGGAACTCCAAAGAAAAGGCTTCTGGAAAGCTTTTGGAAACCTATTTGACACTATTTGGAAGAGAATAGACCCTCTCTTATATAAACTTTATAATATTGTAAAATTAATTTTGTTTTTTAAAACGTTGTATTGAGGTATAATTTAAATATCATGTAATTGTTATCTTAAAATGTACATTTAAATGTCTTTTAGCACTTTGTCAGATATGTGCAAACAATTTTAGTGCATTTTTATCATCACAAAAGAAACACTCTAGTATTATTTTTTTATCCCCTATCCTCTACATCCTAAGTAGTCACTAATCTACTATGTGTCTACATAGATCTGCTTATGTTGTACATTTTATTTAAATGTAACCATATAATATGTGGCCTTTTGTGATTGAATTTTTTCTTAGCATAATATTTTCAAGGTTCATCCATGCTGTAGAAAGTATTAGTACCCATTCCTTTTATGACTGACTGAATATGATGTTATAGAGATATATTTTCCTTATACATTCATTAAGTAACAGACATTTGGATTGATTCTATTAGACTGTTTTGAGTAATGCTGACATAACTCTTCATGTGCAAGTGTTTTGTGGATATATACTTTTTCTCTTGGAAATATACATGGAAGTGGAATTTCACATCATATGATAACTCTGTGTTAACCATTTAAAGAATTGTGAAAATGTTTTCCAAAGTATTTCATCATTTTACACATCTACTAGTAGTATATGAGAATTCTAATTTCTATACATCCTCACTAACACCTAGCTTTTTCTTATTTTAGCCATCCTAGTTGGTGTGGAAATATCTCATTTAGGTTTTGATTTATATTTCCAGGATAGCCAATGCCATAGAGAATCTTTTCATTTGCTTGTTACTAATTTTTTTTGAAAAAATCTTAATTTATATCACTTGTCCATTATTAGTTGATTCTGTTACTGTTATTGAATTGTGGGAGTCCTTTATCTATCTTAGATATGTCTCTTATTAAACAGATGATTTGAAAATATTTCTTCCATTCTTTGGCCTATCTTTATTTTATTCAGTCTTCTTTGAAAGAAATTATTTTTAATTTGGATGGTACCCAAACTATCTATTTTTTTCTTTTGTGGCTCATGTTTTCAGTGGAATATCTAATAGTTCACCACCAAATCCAAGTCAATAGTTCAATGCAAAGTTCATGAATATTTGTTCTTATATTTTAATAATTTCATACACTTTGTTCTTTATGTTAGAGTTTTGGCTTATGAATTTTATGAATTATTTTTGTGTATGGTGTGAGGTAAGGAATCACTATATTCTTTTTCAAATGATTTATTATCTTTTGGAAAAACTACTATTTTAATCCATTCAGTTGTCACCCTTGTTGAAAATCATTTGATATGGACATGAGTTTATTTATGGATATTCAATTCTATCTTGTCAATCTTCATGTCTATCTTTGTGCCAGTATCACACTGTCTTTTTCACCATATCTTTGTAGTAGAAATGAGGAGTTGTGAGTCTTCCACTTTGTTCCTTCTTTTTCAAGATATGAGTCAGCTATTTGGCTCCCTTGAGATTTCATATAAATTTTAGAATTACCTTGCCAGCTTCTACATAGAACCAAAATGGTATTCTGATGGGCATAATTTTGTCTCCATAGGTGAATTTGGGGAGGATTGTCATATTAAGAACAGCAAGTCTTCTGATTCATAAACTGTTTCTCATATTATAAAAGACATTTCTCCTGTCTCTTTGTTTCCCTTTGTTCAGTCTCTTTTCACATATCAGTCATGTGTAAAAGGGGAAAGTAATAGGGAAATAAAGAATTGAAGACAGTGATATGAATAAGGAACCATAATTGAGGAACGGAACATAGTTCCTATGAATAAATCCAAATAGAACAGTTCCCTGTAAGATCAATCTTTTGTGTTTGAGGGGAAATCCTAGAGGCATTCCATTTCAGTGCCTCATTTGGGGTCATCTCTTTCTTCCACATGCTGCAGCCCCTGGGCTCTCTTCTTTTTTATTGCACTGGCTGCCATGGCAACAGTTCTTATGGGCTGGAAGAGAGAAGATGAGGCCTCTCTGGAGCCATCATTAGTGCTACTCTGGCCAGCAGGGGGTGCCAAGAAGAGCAGTCACTCCCACCTTCTATTTATAACTACTCACATACATCTCCTGAGCCCCTCACCCCTGCCCCCAGAAAACCAAGGACCTGGTACTGAGAACTATATACACTACTATTTAAGGAGTTCATGAACTCTCTGGAGAGATTTTTAAGAAGTTGTGAGGATTTCACTAGGAATGCATGTCAGAACACAATTTTTGAGAGATTAGCTATGTAGGAAAATTGAAATTTTAAATTCTGATAACAAAATATGATCTTTGCAGAAATCAGAGATCATCTTCCCACTTTCATTAATTATTTTTGCTACACAAATTTAAGTTTTACATTCCTCCATGCAAAAGACTCATTTATCTTTTCTTTGTGTACTATGCTTTGAGCGTCCTAGGGAACTAATGTTTTTAAGTTGAATTCTAGATGCTGTAGCAGTTTCAGTTTCTATTCAGCATAACAGTGGAACACCCACCAGTGCTTTCCTAGCACCATAGTATGAATTCCAAAAGGACTCGAGGTTTTATTTTATGATTCCTTTTAATATATACATCAGAAAATTTTGCCTTACACATGTAGGCATAAAAAACAGCTATTTAATTAAAATATAATGCCAAATCTACCTTAGAATAAATGTGGATAACAAAATAATTGCATCCTATAAGCCCCCCAGAATGGCATTCACTGTGTGGCTAGTCATATATTTCTATTTCTCGATTTGGATTATGTAGAATAATTACAAATCTCTGACTTGTGATCTTGAAATCTCCGGATCTTTGATGTTTATGACTGGCAGTTTTCACTTTTGTAAGTTCCTTGGTATGCAACCAATGTTGCATGATACACAAAGTTGACTAAATATTTATCAAATATTCATAGTTACTCAGCAGATTAATTATTGAACAAGGTTCCACTGAACTATCCTTTTTTTGCTGCAGCTAATTCTCTGTTTCTCCATTGACATATGTTCTGGGGAGGCAGAGAAATAGCCAGTTCAGCAAATTTTATTACTTCAAAGTTACACATTTAAGTGTGAGAATGCAAGACACACATGAAAGCCTGCATCAGTGATTTAGTATGCTTAAGATGGTGTTTAAAGACAGAGTTGAACTTTTTAAGGGTTTCATCTTTTAGCTTTTCAATCTAATTCCATTTGAATGTAAACCTTTAATATTTTTTTAACTGACAAGGACTTCTTTAACTAGCTACACTGATTATTTCATTGGACTTCTTGCAAGATATTCTCCTATGCATTGTTCTATTTATTTTTCCAAAGAAAACTGAAGATAGTTTGTCTATTCCCATTTTACAGATGAGGCAAATGAGATTTTGGGTTACCCATTGATTTTCTTAAATTCACACAAGTGATAAATGATCCAACTGGTACTGTGCTGTATTTTATCCAAGATAGAATAATTGCATTATTAAAGGAAAATTGGAACTATTTATTATCTGAATAATATTTTATTTTGACAATACTTCTTCATTGAGAGTTAGGATTAAACTGTGAACCAGTCTTCCATTGATTTTTATAGGTTATACCAAAGAGAACCTACTATTTTCATAAACCAGATAAAAACAAGGGGTAGAAGGGGGAGCCCTGATTTCTGTGGACTTTCACAGAATAGTTGACCTAAGGTTTTAGGATAGCCTTAAATCAGATGAACAGGTCTCTATGACCAAGTGATCACATGGTTATGACCAACGAGTGATCAAAAAATTAATACCTTAGAGGAAATTGCAAAAATAAGTGGGGGAGGAGAAAGGAGAAAATGAAACCAACTTCTCTCACTGTCCAGCCTTGACATGATGTTAAAAAGAGTCTGTTAAATCTTTAAGATAAGAATTGTCCACCTCAAAAAAAAAAAAAAATCAATTCCTTTACGGAGTTATATTTCTGTTTTCAGTTGGATCTAGGCAAGTTATATCTCTTTGATAAGAAGACTAGACCTCAAGTTTCCATATATCATGCATACAAGCACTTTGCTATTCAAATCTATTACAATGTTCTCATTTCTACTCCTTCTAATTGGGTCATCAAGTTTTTCCCCACTAAATATTCTCAATAAAACATTACAGTTCATTACTACTAAATGTTACACCTCTACTTTTTCTCTGATACTATTTATCATTTATGGATTTTGGTAATCTGTAAAATTTTTATAAAAAATTTATAAACAATATTCCTAATATTACAGTAAATAAATAACACTGAATCAAACATTTTTACATGTCTTCAAATCACTTTTTGTGTATGGAGAAATGTTTAAAAGCAAACCATTTTCATATACATAATAATGAATGTCTGCTATAAATAGATCAGAATTTCAAGGTTACTGACCAGCCATTAATTACTAATGTATTGTTTCAAATAAAATACAATACAGCTACAATATTATCAGCAGATGTGTTCATGTTGTAAAACATGGATGGTATATTTAATTAGTTGTAAGTAATACAAATGCTTGACATAAACTCTTGAGACTTCAGATGTAGAGATGTTTTGTGAAAAGCTTTGAAATCCATTGGCATAAACCATTCTTTCATTCAAGACAAATATGTGGGCAAATCAGCAGGAGTCCATTCTGGCTTCCGGAGAGTGCCCTGAAGCTGTCCACAGGAAGGTGCTGGAAAAGGCAGCCGCAGATGGTCCAGGTACACAATTATTTCAGCCTGAAATGCAGTAGGATAATCAGACTCATGTTAGAATATTGCTATGATGTGCATGACCTGGAAACTATTTCAAGAAGTTGCAGAGCCACCTTCAATTTGCTTAGGTAATTATAAAGAAAATAAGTTTTCTCTAAAAAATAGATTCAAATAAGACAAGGAATCATTTATTTAGTCTCAGATTTATAAATGACATTCCTAATAGACACCTGACTGAAATGTAAAAGTCTGACATTTTCCCCTGAAATATTTAAGTTCTTTGTAGAAGAATGTAAGTTCAGACTCTAGATTTCCCCCAGTATTTCCAACTCCATATTGGAACATCAATGTCATTTGAAAAAATCAGCTAGTTACCCCAATAGGATTGGCCCCCCAAGTAAACTGAAAAGAAAGGGGACAAAAGGATTTGTAGCTTCAGCAATATACATGAGCTGACTTTCAGATCCATGGTAAAGGTCAGGTGTAATATTCAAAAACAAATTAAAAGGCAGCCATTCTATTGGACTCAGAAGATTCTAGCAAGCGTTGGGTACCCATGGGCATTGGCTCAAAATGTGTTTATTGTGATCACACCCCAGATGATGCTGCAAGCACTATTAAGGACCCTATTCACCACCATCCTTCTTGCATTATGTATGCAGTTATTGTTTTGCATTATGCACTATCTAAAATGATACAAAAACATTTTGCTGAAAAATAAACCACTGGTTTTATGCTTAACACCAGGATTACAAAATGTGATGTCATGAATTATTCATATCATTCGATTTAATGTAATCATTTTCTCCCCAGCGCTAAGCCTCTGTGAATGGTGTCCTATGCAGCCACTGTTTTGAAGAACTTAATACTAGGGGGAGAAACACCTGGCATTAACTGACAGTGAATTAGGCTCATTGTCACTTTGGGGAAAAAATGCAATTTAATCTTTGATCTTCTGTACATTCTAATTCCAAGGAGCATTTATCATCACTGCAAGATGAACCGAACTTAGGAATTTATAGAAATATTGACCTCAACATTTAGACATAGGCGTATATAAAAGTACACACACATTTGAAATTCGAACTATAAAATCAAATTCATCTTTGTTCCATTCAAAGCAATAATACAATGTAGTATGAATGTGTTTATTTTAATAATAACAAACAGATTTTATATACATTTACAATTTATAAGATCAAATCTTTCAAATAATTACTGACCTTAGGACAAAGCATCTTGAAAAAGAGAAATACATCAATGAAATTTAGTCTAACAGATTAAAGTAATTTATCTTCAAGGCAGTCAAAAAGAAAATCAAGAGTGCTTTTGAATGTTTGAAACTCTATGGAGAAAAGACAAACATTGGTATCAAACTCATAGAAGCAATGTTTAAAACTTCAAATCCCCTACCACTGGCCTATCTTTGAGTTTTATTCTATGTCTTCAGATAGCAAAGCTATAGTTATACTAAAATATCTCCACTACACTTAAGTTCCAAGATGCCTCATTCTAGGATTGAATATGTGATCATGTTATAGTGAGGCAGAGACATTGCAAACCTCATTTCTAATTCTAAATGTTTTTACTTTCTAGTCCCTAGCTTTTAATGATGATCTTATCACCTACTGTATCACCTCAGGACAGTATGGGGAGGTTAGAATGACATAATGTGAGGTAAAACATGTGAAAAGCTCTGAAGACATCCACAAACATGAGGAACCATTATTTTCAACCAAAAACATTTATAATCTATGTTCATTTGAAATCTACAGAAATATTAGAATGGTAAAGATACTTATGGGTATCAATAATAAAGCAAAGAAGGTTTTAAAGTAATTCAGTTAATAAGAAAAACGAATAGCATAACAACTTATAAATTAAATCTGTCCAACTCTATGTGGAAAAACTCACCTAGGCAATTAAAAAAAGGGGAGAAAGTTTGTCCATTGTGTCAGGAGAGATCACAACTACTTTTCCAGCACATTCTTATCTCTCACAGCACCCAGCATAGCATCTTACATAGTTGAAATGCAGTCACTATTGCCTGATTGATAATGAAGACAGTCATTGTGGTCAATCCAACAGCAATTGAACATTCAATTTCTATAAAGTCATTGTAAAATCTGTCAACTGCTCCTCTGTGATAACGAATGCATGGAAAACTTGAAATCCAATCTTTACCAAATAGTAAACAAATGTACAGTGTTTACAACTTTCCCAGCAGCAAAGGGGTATTTACAAAAGTGGAGGGAGGTACAAGGGAGGCAGAGTAGCTAATGGAAAATATCCCTTCAGCTGATGACTTATTTGATTTACTTCTCAATATTCTCCTTTCCACTTACTAGCCTTGTAAAGAAAAATATCTTCCCCCCAAATAAAAATTATGAGTCATTTTGTCTATTCATCTTAAACGCATGCTTCAACTAGTCTCATTAACATTGTGAACTGGGCCAGAAGAAACCGTGTCACATTATAAGAGCTGCCTTCCTTTCACTTCAAGAGCACCTTGACCTTCTCCCGCAGTGGCATCATGTGCTCCTATCATGGTTCTCACTGCTTCCCAGGGCAGCTGTCTAGGCTCCCAAGAGCCTATCTGCAGAGGGTGGTCTCCAGAGAGTGCCCAGGAAGCCCCTGGGGTCAGCTTTTCATTTGCTCTCTCACACACTCACAGTTTAAAAAAAATTATCATGCATTCAAATCCAAAAATGTTTGTGTTTTAAAAAAAAATCTGGAGAACTGAGAACCAGAGCCAGAGTTTTAAGCCTCTCGTGAAGCTACAGCCTAATTACTGCCTGCTGCGTGGCGCAGTTAAACACAATCAGTCAGAAAGCCTTAAAGATACAATATCCCTTTTCACAAACTGTCTGCTTGTCAATTCCAAGTCACCCCCCTGCTTTAAATCAACCAACCACAGAGCTGTTATGAACAGCAACTGATTTTCCATGCAGTGCTGCAAAACAAAATCACACCGTATCCTATTTTTAATGGCCACAGTTTTTCAACTGCATAACAAGAGTTAGCTGGCACTGCTGAGCTCAACGGCATCAAAAAAATGGGTTCAAGTAGAAATAGCGTGGAACCCTTGAAGTGAACAAGTACAGACCCAATTACAAGTGCATTGTGATGCTCAGTACCAATTACATCCAAATAACAGTGGAGCAAATTTCCCCTTAATAGTTATATTGTAGACATCAGCTCCTTTTATTTTTGTTCCTCCAGGATACAGATTGATACTTAGGAGGAAAAAAGGGCTGAATCATAAATATTATTTTATTAAAATGTAGTCTATTTATGCACAAAAGCTTTCTATGATATCAGCCCAGGGGCATGGTACCTCAGTTGCTGTAGAGTGGAGGGTTCTGCCTCTTTCTACGGAGTTCATGTTATCAGGAGTTTCACTAGGGAAAATGGATTTTCTCCCTTGTTTTGCTCATTAGAAGCTCTCTTTTCTCAAACAATATTCTTTTTAATTATTTGAGCCTTAGGGATAGAAACAGGCAATACTGGGCTTTGACTTTGTTTTCTTTTTTAATGAAATCTGGTCCCATCTCCAAAGTACTGGGTAAAATTAGACATTCCATGAACTGGAGAAGCTACTTGGGCCACTCAGGAACCTGACAAATGACAGGTTCCTTAATAGTCAAAAGAAGAGAGAGAAAAGGGAAAACAAACGAGACTGAATGGGAGTTCAAGAGATGGAAAAGAAGTTGCACAAACCAAAGGATTCTTAAAATATGGGACCAAACGTGGAGGTTAAAAGTGGAGGCAAAGGAGATCAACTTAAACCAAGGACAACCAAGGATAAAGTTATTGAATGAGCACTGTGCTGACTGCCAGAAATCAGGGGGAGAAAGGCCTCTTTAATGCCATCATGTTTAATCCTAGACTACGTATTACACAAGTGGTTACCTATATTCTGTTGAAATATTCTTCCATAACCAGTCAGCATTTAGTCTTTGGGTATTTACTTCATCTTTAGGCCAATGTGGGCTCTAAAGGAAGAGTAAATACATCTTTTCAAGGCAGCCACTCAGGCTTAAGGAAGGTATCAAGAAAAACTAAGGATGATCTCTAAGACTTTATGAGATATGGGAGTGAGCATCATGTGAAAAAATAGATTCTTCTTGATTTGTCCCTTTATTCTTATTCATTTTTTTTTCTTTATTTGGAATTGGGAAGTAAGGTATGTAGTCTAATATTTTCTGCTGTTTTATGCCCTTTGCTCTTTTCCAATTCTGTGTGAATTTCATCCTGAGGCACAACAGCACAACATAAGTCACTGAAGTATAAGCTGAAAAAAGTTTAATAAAGGATAATCAAAAGGCATGTCACTAATTGCAAATAAATGTTAGAAAACTACCAACCCATATGACTCTCATTTTGGTGATGAGGAACCTGAGGCCTCAAAAAGGTGAATTCTAAAGTACATTTATCATTGACAGGCAGGGATGAACAGCCCTGGCACCTGACACTGATTCTGAGACTCCTGGTAGCAGTGGGAATGCTATTTATTGTACATTGTGCCTCACAAATCTAGGCTATGTGAACTATAAAAAGCCTAAGTCAGAACTCCAGAGAGTAAGGATCTAATACTACTTGAAATACAGGCCGTAGATTATAGTATGAGGAAGTTTGTAGATTATTTTTCAAGACAGCTCTATCCAAAGAAGTACTGAATATAACCATACATCCACTAAGGAATATATGTCAGGAACTTCATAAATAAACCCAAATAATTTTTGATAACAGAATCAGCCTTATATAATTCTGGGCAGTTTTGGTGGGAAGAATGGAGGGCAGAAGTATTGCTGGGGAAAGGAAGGGATGTACAAAATGATTCAAGCAGAGAAGAATGAAGCATATGAGGAAGCTGAACCTGGGGAGGGTCATTGAGACTTGGGAATGCCAAGGCCACAGACCCACAAATAATCTAGAACCCAGTCTCTGCCAACCTCTACAACTATTACCTTTTTCCCCCAAGAGAAGTGGCACATCGGGAAGAAAAGTTATAGAACTTATATTGCCTAACTTTGACATGACCCCAAAAATGTTAGTTAAATCACACTTACCTTCAGGACTTCTGAATGATTTCAGTCCTTCCTGACTTGCCTCAAATTTCACCAACCTTAGTCAGTGGCTGATATTCCTTCAGACACCGAGAACTAAAATGACCTGAAATGCAAATGCTGGGATGAGGTAATGGTTAATCAGTGAAATAAAAAATAGAACCAATCCATCAAATAGAGAAGCCTGATGTGTGATCTTTTCCTGTTTTGACTAAGGAGAGTCTGAAAACAGAAGTCAGTGGCTACTTCATGTAGGGAGAAGAAGAAATCAGTTTTAAAAAGGAGATGAAAACACAGAAAGAAAACTTCAACAGCATCACTACTCAGCAGGGGCGTAGAAGGAGGCTTCACATTGAATGTATTTTAATCTGCAGCTAGGAAAATGGAGTTTTATCCTCAAATGATTTAGGGAAATTTTTGTGGGGGTGTTTTGTAGATGTTATGGGGAGTTTTATTGTTAGCTGCTTCTGTTTTTTTGGGTTTTTTTTTTGTTTTTTTTTTAACATCAGTTGCTTCCTATAAAGAAATTCCACCCCCAGGGAATTCTGTCCCTGTAACTATATTGACTTAATTCTGAAGCACCAACGCAATTAAAAGACGATTTTAATTAATAGGCAATAGAATGGTTGTCTATGTAAAAGATTTAAGCAGTTTATGCTTGGTGCACTAAACGAATCTGAATAAAGTCACAAAAGGCATCAGAGCTCCATTAGAATTTATCAGCTGAGATGCTTGGCATATTTTTCACACTTGGTAGTCACATTGCTCCATGCAGTTGGTATTGGACTGAGAGGGAAAAAAAGGTCGACATATTTCTCTGTACCGGTGGCAGCAAAATGGCTTCTCATTTCAGCTGAACAACTGGAGCAGAAGTACATTTCCTGGAGGAATGCTGTTTCTGACCCACTGTAGAAAAACCGGATAGAATCACTATTTTTGGTTTTGTAATAGGCAGCGGAGGTGATTGGGTCAGAGAGCCCGATTTCCAACCTGACTCTGGCTACATGCAAAATGCAAAACTCTGAGCTGGGTAATTTAGTCTTTCTGCATCATTGTCTTCACCTGTAAAATGGGATCCTAACAGTTCTTCCCCTCACAGCAGTTGTGAAGACTACATAACGTCATTTCATGTAAAACATCCAGAAGGCTGTCTTGCAGCGCAGTGAACTAGGACTTGATGAATCCTCATTATGATTGTTCTCCAGATCCATCATTAAAGTCTGTTATGGAGTAAAGAAGCTGCATGCCTATCTATATTCCTAATTCATGCCATTATATTTTGTCCCCTGGGTTGGAGGGGAAGATGTTCTGAATGTTCATCCTCCCAATAAATGAAGTTTTGCAACTTCCATTTACAATTGAATTCAATTATATTGAATTATCATTCCATATTTTCTTCTGGTAATACCAATGAATTCCAAGCACTTGAAAAAAATGACCTCTGGTTATCCACAATGGTGGAACACAGTAAATAAATCTTACATTCTGCATTGTCATTATCACTTACTTTGAAAATAAAATCCTTCCTATTTTACTCCTGTATGCACTCTATATACAAACTAGCAAAAGAAGTAGTATTTAGAAATGAAAACACTTTGTTTCCTACATATCATAGCCATCTAAGATAATAACAGATGTAGTAAGCTTTTGATTTTTGCAAGAATCTAGGAGTGAGAAGGTCTGAAGTAAGGAAGTAAGGACAACCAATAACCTTTTTTGCTAATCCTTATGGCTGTCAAGCTGCTGAATGCTCTAACTATATTTAGAGAATCCTCACCTTAAACTGGCAAAATGTGCCATCGTATAGCCACGCACAGACCCAAGTCATCCATATCCCAGATTGAAGTCATCCATATCCAGTGGGAATGTCTGGGCAGCACTCCATAGCTCCAGGGCAGCAGTATGTGATTCTTCAGGCAGCTCTGAAATTCAAGTTCGGTGAGTAGGATGTAAAGCTTTAACATCTAATGCCCAGGAGGCAGTGGTCTAGCCTAGCAGGCTCTCATTCCTGGCTGCATAACCTCTGACACTAGTTTCTGGTCCTGGTAGAGAGTCTGAAAACTACCCAAGATCTTTTCAGTAAATCGATTTCCTCCATATATCAGCCATAATAACTTTGTGTTGCTTACTGTTTAGCATGCTGACAAGCTGAAACAGTGGTCAAATTATTGTTGGAGTGTTTTCTGAGCCAGGCATTCTCATAAATCTTGTAAAGTATGAATTGGAGTGAAATAATCTTAGCAGTGTTCCCTTGACTCTTCTTGATCAGAGTTCATCTGGAAATTGCATTAATTTCTGAGGGCTGAGTATTGGAAACATTATTGTCAAAATTGTACTAGATTCCAGGGGGGCAAAGCCACAGGACTGGAAACAGACAAGGAAGGTTTGAGGCTATTTCTCCAGACAGCTGCTTCCAGACTGGAATAACAGAGTGACTCAGGTACCCTTTCTTTCCATAGCCCAATCTGATCATTGCAAGTGTCACCCTTCCCAGAGAAAATACCCTCAGAATTTCAGCTTTGGGCAATGGTTTATTTTATATTTCTTTTAAGATGACTTACTTATATAAGAGCTACTCATACTTCAAAAGACCTACACTACAAAACACTGACTAATGTTCATTAACCATGGCTTTTAATCACCAGTATCACTATCTAATACAAAGGCAAGAGAACATCTGACATCATGGTAAAAATCCATGTATGCTTCCCAATTTTTCTTTCTTTGTTCTTCAAAGATATGGGTGAACTACATTCAATACCTAGTAGGAACTCAATCAATACTGTGCTGAATTGAACTGAATTATGTCTGGCTCCATTCAGCCAAGGACACCTTTTCCAATTTCTCAGCTTATCACCCTCACTGGTTTCCTGACTCTGTGTTCACATTCTTCCTGACCTCAAGTTCATTGGCATTGCTTTAATCACTCAGTCTTCTTGGTCTATCCCCTGCAGACAAACTCATTTCAGCTTCATCCTGACCCTGGAACACCAACTTTCTTTGCCAACTTTATTTCCTTCCCTTCCAATCTGTCTTGTCCAACAACCCACTGGTGTCCTTGACTGTCCAAGTGTTTTTCTCAATGTAGAGACTCAGGAAATACTGGAATATGTGAATAATTCACTATGTCATAGTGACTTTTTTTTCAGCAACCATTACTTATAAAAAAGTTTATCATGTTTCTTCTATTTCTTATAAATTCAGTGAATACACTCCAAACTTTTCTTGACAAAAAAAATATACTATTGAAGAACATTCAAATATTATTTGCACTTTACATATTTTAATTCTTATTTGTACTTATTTTAGGCATGTCAAATAACATGCTTAGAAATCATGCTTAGAAGACTCAGTAGTAAACATTTCATAAACGTTGAAAATGATAGCTTACTTTTTTATTGTGTATCGCTTATCATATTCTTAAAATTAGGTGATATAACAGTGACAATTAGCAATGTTGTAGATAAAGTTCAAAAATAAATGCCTCCTTTTCATAACATTAAATTAATGTAGAGAGCTGTGCCCTTTGTTTAACAAACTAGGGCCACTTTGGCCTCTTATAAAAAAGGCACTGATATTAAATGATTAAGAATGGGATTTTCCCAATTTGCACTTGAACACTGGAATTACTAATTAAGTGACATCTAAGTATTTCATTTTAAACATTCCATCGCAACAATTGGGAGAAAAAAAAATGCTACATCCATTTGCCCAGTTGTTTGATAAGATACAAAGAGCTGAATTTATCCAAAGGATAACAGCCGGTAGCCTTTAAAAATTTTAGACACTAAAGAACCATTTCTATTAATTTTTATCTTCCTTCAAATATTAATGAATAGTTCCAGTGATAATTAGCAATTTTCCCTAATTACAGAAAATTGGCACTTCACAAATAACAAACTCTGATATTATCCAGTATTGTGCCAGTTTTTCTATTAATTTGGAAATTCAACAATTATCACCAGAACTATGTAGGTTAAAGTGTGTCAGATTCTGGATAAACAATTTAAAATACCCAGCAATAGGAGGTTCAATGTCAAGGAAAGTTCAATATTGATGTTTGGGGGGAAAAAAATAGTGAGCACCTCTTGCTACTGCAGCAGGCTTTCCAAGTTTATTTCACTTTAGTGTAGCCCCAGCAGATGAGGTTGATTGCAGAGCCTGGACAGTTTGCCTTACTGTCAATTCAAAGAAAACAACAACAAAAAATATGTAAATTAACAAATTGGGAAACAGCATATAAAGAAACGCTGTACAAGATTGTAAGTGGACATTGATACTAATTTCCTTATAAACCCCCAAAACTTCAGGTAGACAGAAAATTTCAGTACCATTGATGGGTGAAAAAATTAGTAAAATATTTATGTACTTATTAACTCATGACATGTAAACATTTTTACTGAATGCAAATCAATCTACATATGAATTAAGTTCTTGAGACTGGCCTTGAGGTTAACAACTCAGAGTTGGAAAAATGCATTACATCTCAACTGACTTTGAAACAGCTTGCTTAATAATGACCAATCACAAATCTGTAATTAACTCTCCTAAACATAGAACCATAGGTTCACCTATTTGTTTCATGTTAATATGTGATAGAATTACTCTCAACACAATGTCACTTATTTTTCCTGGAATAGATTTTCATAAGCTTAACAGCTAAAAACAAATGCTTGACTAGGCCTCCCGGATTTTAAAACTCTTTCCTGAACTCAGCAGTTCTCAGACTGAAATTCAGGCTGCATTTGCATGTCACCAAAATAGCTAGTACTATGAAATGTATATATGCAGCCAACTGAATCAATCACATGCAGGAAAATGCTTGACAGCCACTTTGGAACATGGTGGAGGTTACTGTTACTCTGGTTGTGGGTATGGAGTGATAAAATACATTTGAAGAGGTATGAATCTATAACCCTAAAATATATACAGTGTTTTAAATCAAAGATACCTCAATAAAAATAAGTTCAGTAAGTAAACAAATAAATAAATTGATATGTGGCATATGGGTTACTCAATCAAGCCTTGTGAAATGGAAAAAATGAGGTCAGTTAACAAGATGATCAGATTTTTGTTATAAGATCAATGCAACTACAGTTATGAATTCAGAAATTCAGAACAGATTAAAAACTAAACTTCAACTTTATGGAAAAATATTGTAGCTCAGTTTCCACTTAAAGGAAAGAGAAGAAATGAACTTCAGTTCTCATAAAGAGACTTATATCAAACAAAATCTTTTGGTTTGGGGATTTAAGTAACAACGAAATGCATTAGATATAGTAGAACGTTTTTCTTCCTATGACATATTTTCCAACCCACCAGAACTTATAGGTGAGATTATTTCCTGTGTCATTTCCCTATAAGGTAAAGAAAAACACAACGGATTTCTATTTTCCCTAACACTAAGTTCAAACCTAGGCCTGTTAATCCTTTTAATCCAGTTGACCCTTCCTAGTGTCTCTCCACACATTCTTCTTTGAAACAGATGAATGGACAAGCTGCAGGTATTCCTGTTTGTTCTAGATGACACTTTCTTCATTTTTCTGCTTTTGCAAATTCCAGTACACTTTAGTTTACTCACTAAAATTATACAGTATCTATAAGTCAATGTTTCCATCAGTTGGACAGTCCAATATATTCTATTTGTCTGACTCCTATCAGTATGTTTAGTTCCATTTCAAAGCCCACTTCTTCCTTGAAACTTTTTCTAATAGCTTCAGGCAATATGACCTCTTTTTTCTGACAATCTCATAATACCACATAGTTTCTTTATATAATTTGACACATCAGGTTCATGTTAGAATTTTATTATTTCCCTAATGAGTATCATTTTCTAATTATTTTAGTACAAGGCATGTACATGTTGAAAACCTTCATCTGAGATTATTTAAACCAGTGGTCAGAGAAGAGATTGCACATTCTCTAAAATTAATTCCAGCTATATGATTCAATGAAGAGTAATGAAGACAAAAATTCTTATGCTTTCAGTACTGAACTATCAACCTACAGGTGAACAAAGCAGCAAGATCCTCAGCTGAATTGTTCTCATTTCCTCAAGATTCCTGGAATCGTGCAGATGTTGCAATAACCCATTGGAATCAAAGTTATTCTACTCTGATAAATGACAGGTGAGCATCTGCATAAGAAGTTCATCAAAGAAAGATTTGATGTCATGATGCTCTGTCATGCCTTTCAACTATGCAATTAGGCAGTGGATAGTAATACAGGATTTTCAGAGTATGAATATTTGTGCTATTTTTCATATTCACTTAAAATCTGAGTTCTTTGGAAAATAGGGTTTAAACTGATTTTGTGAAAAACTGAAATGAGGAATCTATAAAATACATTGTGCTATAGAGAAATAAGAGCTACACGCACATACACACATGCATGCATGCATACACACTCCACAGAAACACTAGCATTATACTTGGTTCAGTGTAACGGAATAATTTACAGTGTAGGTTAACTCTGCTACGGTGTTATTTCAATAAAGTTATTGAAATTCAAATTGGGAACCTTTCCAGTCACTATTTGATAGAATTTTTATATTTCTGTATTCCTCAACACAGGAGTTTTATCTGTGGCTGGAGTGAGTGCTGTGCTATTTGTAAAGTCCCAAATGTGTCTTCTTGTGCCAAACCTATCATGCTACCATTACAATTCCATGTCTTTGAGTCCCAAAAAACTTTTTGCATTCAGAAACTCCCTATTATAGTTGTACGCTCCTCTCCTCAAGCTTGTGTTTCTAAAATTGCATTGGATATACCACCTGGCACATGCAGAATTGTGTTATGGGAATGAAATGCTATGTAATATGACATCTCCTCCTGGAAAATAAATTTTACTAGACAATTTTGAGACAGAAAGTTCAATAATTTAAATGAAAATATACATGTCTTATACTTGAAAAGTGTATATGTATATTTTAGAATAGAATGCTAAGGGTGCATGATTGGTTGGACTAAATTAATACCTTTCAACAGTTTCAAGGATGTAAGCTTTTTGTTAGCGAATCTGTGAAGACTTTTATTTGTTTGTTTCAAATGGCAGTAAGTTCACGAGGTGACTGAAACACAAAATAATGGAATTGCTAGTATAAATGAAAAGTCCGCAGTGGAACTGGGTTTTGGGTCTAGTTTGCCCAGAGGTTTAAAAGATGTCTCTGTGAGACAGTTTTCTTCAACCTGTCACACAGTCTCCTCTTTTCTTCATTGACTTCATTCTTAAAACCAAAAGATGAGTGCTAAAACTTCAGATTTTTTTATTTTTTATGTTTTAAATCTCAGGGGGAAAAAAATAAGTCTCTTCCTTGGAAGTCTTAGGACAAAAGATACTTGCAATTGCTGACTCCAATTGCTTCAATGAACAAATCCTGTGGCCAGGAAAAGAATGTTCTATTAGCAACCATTGGCCAAACCTCATATTCACTTTGGAAAGTCATTCAAAGTTTATAAATTCAGAGTAGGAAATCTCCTTTCCAATAGGCAAATTATGGTGTTTTATAGAATAAAAGTGAAGAATGAAGAATGTCTAATGTCTAATGACATGCTTTCCACACATACACCCACACTGCTCCCCACCACTCCCTCATGTAAAACACGCACATCCCTTCCTGAAATTAATTACAGAGCTACACCACTGGGGAAAAACTTCAAAAGCCCCACTTTAATTTATTCACTAGACCTTTACTAAGGTATGAAAATCAGTTAAATCTAGCAAGTTTTAGTGGTAATAAGGAGAGAAGGAGCTATATGAGAAGCTTCAAGGCTGGAAGGGCACACTGACAGTAGGCATTCCAGAGATCCTTATCTATATTTCCCCTGGTTCCTGATTTCATTTAGTGCCTGCCTCACCTAATGAGCTGTTGATTGGAAGGAAACCTAGCTGTCTTACTCAGTATTGGCAGAGCTGAGGAAATATCTGCATGAGATACTTTTTTGAACCCATCTTCAAGACTGGCCAAGAAGATTGCAAACAGTATAAGGAACCATACTACTGGCATGGCACTACAGAGGAGGATCTCTGCTGAGTTTAGAAAGCATCTGGTCTTCTGGGCAAACCATACAATTTGGAAATTCCTTGTCAAAAGGCTAAACTTATTTTCTCTTAAAACTTCAGCAGCAGTAAGTTTTGTAAACTTACTCCATACTGTTTAGCCCCATATACCTTTTCCCAAAGAGCAAGAACTATCACTCTGTTCAAAAGATTAAATTGAGGATATATTTATGTAATCTATTTGTTAATTTCTACTAAGTTTAGGCCAGACAGTGGAATTGCCTAGTTTTTTTTTCTTTCATTATTCATTCTTTTCTCCTTAAATGTGAAATTCTAAATTTTATTTAGGTTGGCAATGCATGTAGAAAAGTAAACTTTCCATGACCAATCTCAATCACAGATAAGGGTGACCTTGACATATAATTCTGACTTCTAAGATATATGCAAAGACCTCTGTGGATTTCTTGAATTTTTAAAAGTTTTTCTCATTTCTTTTGACTATGTGACAGACAGATAAGAAGATTGAGCTGAAGTAGCCATTATGTGATCCTATGGTAACCAGCATGAGGGTAAAGCACCACAAAGAATGGTGCAGGGAAGAAAAAAAGCTTGAAACAATAACAGAATGTACTTTACCACTCTGGGGAGACAGGCATAATTGTTATATGAAAACATTAACTTATATTGTGTTGAGCCACTGTAATTGAATTTCCTTCTATTGCATGCAGTCAAATGTATCCTAAATCAATAAAGGCACTTTTCAAAATTCTGCAAAGCCTAATGATTTCACATAACTGTAGCAGAAAATTAGTCCAAAACAATTCATTCCACTGGAAGTTCAGTCAATAAAAATTCTACCCATTTTCAAGTCCATTAACACTTGCATCTTGGTCAAATCAGTTAACTTTCTAAAACTCAATTTCCCTATCTCTAAATTGGGACTGAAATATCACCTTCTTTATAGGACTGTTAAAAAGTTAGCTGTAACAGTCTATAGGCATTAACTGGCAAAAGAGAAGTACTAAAAATGTGTCATTATTAACTATTAAACTGTATACTCTTTACCAGAAAGGTACATATCAAAAGGCACATAGTAGTAAACTCTTAAGACAGTCATGAATGAATGATTCACAGCAGTTACCTAGTTGCTTGAAGTAAGGAAATAGATATATTTTTCTGCATTTTGTATATTTTATTGAATAAGCAAACATCTTGTAACAAAAATACCTCTTATTTTAAAAAAAGGAAAAGAAACACCTAAGAACCAAGGCTCTACATTCATATATAAGAAAACTCTCATGATTAAAATTCAAACCCCAAAAAACATCTCCCAGGTACCTACTGACATGAACTTTACATATATTAACTTATTTAATTTCCATAACTGACCATGACTTGAGTTAATGATTTAAGCGCTACTGACCAGTCATCCAGCTGAAGTGGACTTTTCTGGTTGAGAATCTTAACCAGTATTTTCTACTGCCATATAAGAACTTGTCTATGAACATGGTTCACAGTGATTTTTAATAAGTAGTGAACTGTGCTCTAACAAATTCTCTACAACAAATACTGATAAATAAAAATGATAGTCTCTTCAATAAATGATGCTGGGAAAACTAGACCACGACATGAAAAAAAAAAAAAAAAAAAGAATGAACCTAAACAATTCTCTCACACCATGTACAAAAAATGGATAAAGTTTGGATATAAGACCTGAAACCATAAAATACATAGAAGAAAATATGGGTAAAACACTCCAAGACTTACAGAAACCCCTTTCAGGACACATCTATAGATGCTAAAGGAAAATATAAACAGCTGTAACTACATAAAATTAAAAAGTTTCTGTACAGCAAACAATAACCAAAACAAAAATAAACCCAACAGAATGGGGGGAAAATTTACCCTTCATACTAGTGACAAAGATTTGATAACAAAGATTCACAAAAAACTCACACAACTTAGAGAAAACAAAGCAAAAAGTCCAACTAAAAATGGGCAGAAGAACTAAAAAGAAATAAAAATGGCCAATAAACATGAAAATATGTTCAACATTACTAATAATCAAGGAAATACAAATCAAAACCACAATGAGACACCATCTTACACTGGTAAGAATGGCCATATATCAAAAAAAGGGGGGGGGCACCAATAAGTGATGGCATAGATGTGGAGAGAAAGGAACACTTGTACACTGTTTTACACTGTTAGTGAGAATTCAAACTGATCTAGCCACAATGGAAAGCTGTATGGAGAACCCTCAACCTATTGATAATGGAATTACCATTCAATCAAGCACTTCCAGTTCCGGGAATCTACCTCAAGGACACCAGAACACTAATTCAAAAAGACACCTGTACTTGGAATTTTAGCACAACACACTATTCATAATAGCCAGGATATGGAAATGACCCAAATGCCCCCCAAAATGATGAATGGTTGAAAGTAGATGTGGTATATTTACACAATGGAATATTATTCTACAATTAAAACTGACAAATATGTGATAATAAGGATCGACCTAGAGGGAACCATATTAGCAGAAAGAAGCCAGAAAGAAGAAGACAGAAACCATATGGTCTCACCTACAGATGGGATATAGGAATAACAAACAAAAAGCCAAGAAAAAAATAAGCTAACAATAGAACTGGGGCAAGCTAGGGAGTGGGAGACTGGAGGGAGAAATCAGGGAACGGAGGAACACAAGAAGATCAAGATGAAGGTTCATGGATGATAAGGTAGTGGGATAACCCCAGGGTAAGCAATAGTGTTTATATATATATATATATATATATATATATATATATATATATACACACACACATATATATATATATTATATACTGTAACATATATACATATATGTACATATGTGTGTTGAAAACAAAATGATTAATAAATAATGACAAAAACAAAACAAATGATATGCTTCCTTGTCTTAAAACAAATCTACGAGAAAATCCCATGTGTTTGTGACACTGCAAGCAAGAAATAAAGCAGTGGAATTTGAACTGCTGAAAAGATCTCTACTATCAGTATCTTACTTCATTCCTTGGAGCAGCATTCTATGGAGCAGCTGGCTCCATAGCTCAGGGGTTAGAGCACTGGTCTTGTAAATTGTCATTAATTCTTCTTGAAAAATTTGATAAAATTCATATTCAAAGTCACCTGGTCCTAGCATTTGTTTTGATTTTATTAATATTATTATTATTATTATTATTACTACTACTACTACTCTTTCTACTGTCATTTGCAATCAGTTTGTTCAGTTCTGTTTCGGTCAGTCTTGGTTTCTTCCTGGATTTAATGATTATGTTGATCTAAAAATGTATCCATTTCTTCAAGCTTATCAAATTTATTGGCATCTAACTGTCCATAGTTCTCCATTATAATCCTTTGTATTTATGAGTTATCTGTAGTAATTTCTGCCCTTTCATTTGTGAATCTGTTTGTTAATGCTTTCTCTCTACATTTTTTTGTTAGCTCAATGATGAGGTTATCTATTTTGTTTACCATATCAAGAAAAAAATCATTTTCATTGATTTTCTGGTTGTAATATTTTCATCTATTTCTGTTCTTATTTGTATTATATTCTTTTTACTAATTGTGTTTCTTATTGTTTCCTTCATCTCATTAAGGTTGCCTTAGATGTGATATTAAATTTATTCCGTATTCTTGCTTTTTACTATTGCAATTATCTTCCCCCTTAAAATTGCATTTATGACATTCCATCCTTTTCATATACAGTAACATATCATCCTTTTCATTCATCAAGGTATTATTTAATTTCTGCTTTGAGTTCCTCTATTATTCCATTATTGTTAAGCAACATGGTGTTTAATCTCCATGTTACCATCATCATTTTTTCTTTTTTTATATCCGATTTGTAAAATACTTAGCACAGGAAGGGCCCTGAAAAAAGAAAACTTAATGACCAACTATACACAGAACCCCAGAAAATACTTGCCAGACCTGATAAAGCCCAGGAAGAGTCAATAAACACCCCAAGTATAGGTAGACTGAAAAAACCTGAAGAAAACATGAAGCAACCAGAGTGGTCTGGAAATTCCTCAAAAATGACACTGAGCTATAAAACAATTCTGTGAATGCTTTGCCCCTTCTAAGGGAACAGTGGATCAGATCAAAACCATGGGAACTAAGTCAAACACTCTTCTTTACCCCAATGTGCTGCAGAGACTGATAAATTTACGCACTATTAGTGCAGTAAAAGAGGGAATGGCTTAAAAGCTTAAAGTAATACCTGTTTCAAAACATGACTTTGGGAGGCTGGGCAAGTATTTTCGATATATCACCCTTGGATCGGTCGTGGCAAATATTTTGAATCTCACACCCTGGGTTTGGGTGTGATAGGCATTTCAGGTAATTCACCATCTATTTCAGTAATAGTGTTTACTATAAGGAAGCATATACCACAAGCACCAAGATTCTTTGGGAAAGTAGATTATTACAAGTCAAGACACAACATTAGATTTTTTCTGAGACATCTTGTTCCAGAATGCAAGAAGTCAAGCCACTATAATGCCCTTGTATTTCAAATGACAAGAGAATTAACTGAAGTACATGAACACCAAACAGAACAATTCTACAGTTTTAAATGATTATATAGAGAAAACCAAAATTGAAAAATTGGAAATAACTTTTTACAAAAGATACTACAACTAATGAAATCTAAATAATAAATTTGAGAAAAATCAGAATTATAAAATGAAGGGATTTTTCAGTTTCTAGTCCTATATATGAAGAGCTTGAAAACTGACTCATCCTCTAAACAAGTAAGAAGTAGAGTAGGATGAAAAATCAGTAAATCTTCATGGATTTATAAAGCAGCAAAGATACAGAGAAAATCTCTGGTCACAATATTGGAGGAAATACAGACACAGGTACAAGAAGTCACATTTACTAGCACAGAAAATCAGAACCAGAAACTGCCATAAAACTAGTGACAAGGTAGAAAAACCTGAACTGAAAAATTTCTGGAAGTTGAGTGTGGACAAGTTTAGTATTTAAAACTTCAGAAAGATCCAGTCATAGAGGGTATTTTTACCTCTAGGAGCTCAAGTCCCATCAGTTTTAACTCTGCACATGGAAGAGAAATATTGTTTCACCCATTCTAACTACTCTGTTCCATTGAGTGAGAAGAAAAAGCTGAAAACAATTTGAAAATTGAAAAAGCTGTAATGAGGCTCACCTAAAAACTGAGATCTAACCATGGACTATGTAATCATTCCTTTTCCCACATATATTACCATCATGTTACTAAAATTCATAGCAGTTCCTTTTACATAGTAATTCAGGTCTGTTTATCAAGCCAAAAAAAAAAAAAGAAAGAAAGAAAGAAAAGTATACCATATTATAAAGCAAAAGAACAAAATTTACTGAGCTAGAACAAATATTAGCACCTAGATGTGACAGGGATGTTAAAATTAGACTAGGAATTTAAAACAGCTATGATTAATATGCTAAGAGCTTCATGTATAGAGTAGAAAACATAGAAAACAGATAGGCGATGAAAACAGAGGAATAGAGAGTCACAGAATAAATTAATAAATGCTAGTAATCAAAACCATTACCAGGAAGGAAAGATGAGATTAATGGATTTATTGGTAGACAGGACACACAAAGAAAGGCACTTCTAAACTCCAGGAGAACTCAATAACAAAGCTCAAAATTGCAAATCAAAGGAAATATATGATTTTTTAAAAAATGAATGTCCATGGACTATGGGGCAGCTATAAAAAACATAACATACATAACAGCAATACCAGAAAAATAGAGAATACAGGGAAAAGGGATAAAACAGTATTAAACAAAATAAATACTGAAAATGTCCCCAATCAAATTTACACACCAAATCATAATTCAGGAAAATTAGAGAACAGCAAGCAAGGTAAAAACTAATATAAAAGTAATTCAAAGATAAAGGGGGTAATTTTGAGAGTTGACACACAAAGAAGTATTTTACCTACAAAGGAAAATAGAATTATAGTTGACTTGTCTTCAGAAAACATGAACTCAAGTACAAAGTTCAACATGTAAGGTGTTATGACAAAAATAAAACTCCAACCTAGAATTCTATACCCCACACTCTATACTTAGTAGCTTCAAATGTGAAAATTACAACTTTTTTCAGATAAATAGAAATTGAAGGATGCTGTTCAAAAGTTGCTTTACATGAAATGTTAAAAAAGTTTTTGAGAAGGAAACTAATATAGGTAATTTAGATACACACACACACACATACACACACTGGTGTACACACACTGGTGTACACACACACGCACACATACACACATAAAGAACACTGAACAAGGAATAAAGGAAAATAAAAAAAAATGTTTTTTTCTTATTTATACTTTAAATAACATACAAATATATTAAAATAAAAAAGCAATTTATTCAAATATATACATTTGTATATAAAAGCTTTATGCTTACATATAAGAAAAATAAATATTAAAAATGACACAAGGAAAGGAAGATTTAAGATTATTTTCCTTATTTTAAGGTTCTGACACTAGGAGTGAAGTCCAGTGGTGTAATTTGAAAGTGAATTTGGAATCTACCACATCAACAAGGAGAAAACCAAATCCCACATGATCATATCAATAGATGCAGAGAAAGCATTTGATAAAGTCCAAACACCCATTCATAATCAAAGTTCTTGAAAATTGAAGGTAAAAGGAACATACCTCAACATAATAAAAACCATCTATGACAAACTTACAGCAAATATCCTAAATGGGGAAAAACTAACATATTTCAATTAAGGTCTGGAACCAGGCAAGGATGCCCATTCTCTCCACTGCTTTTTAACATCATATTGGAAATTCTAGCTGGGGCAATAAGGCAAGAGAAAGACATAAAAGGGATACATATAAAAAAGAAGAACTGAAGTTATCATTATATGTAGATGATATGGTTCTCTATGTAGAGAACCCCAAAAAATCCACAGAAATACTACTTGAAACAATAAACCAGTTCAGTAAGGTAGCTGGCTGCAAAATCAACACACAGTAGTCATTAGCTTTCCTGTATGCAAAAAGTCAAGCAGAAGAAGAAGAAATTATAAAAAAATCCCATTTACCATCACACTGAAAAAAATATAATACCTAAGAATAACCCTAGCAAAGCACATGAAAGAACTAAAAAGAAAATTTTAAAACAAAGAAGTACACAAAGAAATTGAAAAGAGATAGAAAAGAATATAAGGAAATAGAAAGACATTACCTGCTCATGGATTGGAAGAACTAACATCATCAAAATGGCCATCCTTCCAAAAGCAATCTACAGATTCAATGTAATTTCTATAAAAATTCCAATGCCATTTGTTAGAGAGAGAACAAAAACTACTGAAATTCATATGGAAAAACAAAAGGCCTTGAATATCTAAAAGCCTCCTGACCAAAAAAAAAAAAAAAAAAAAAAAAAAAAAAAAAAAAAAAAAAAAAAAAAAAAAAAAAAAAGAGAAAATGGAAGTATCACTATTCCAGACTTAAAATTATACTATAAAGCAATAGTAATTAAAATAGCTTGGTACTCGTACACAGACAATAAGATCAATGGAACAGAATTGAGTGCCCTGAAATAAAACCACACATATATAGTTAACTGATCTTTGACAAGGAGTGAAAAACTTATGGTGGCACAAGGACAGCCTCTTCAATAATTGGTGCTGGGAAAACTGGATTAAGACATGCAAAAAAATAGACCAGGACACTCTCACACCTTGTACTAAAACCTACTCAAAATGGATAAAAGACATGGATTTGTAAGACCTGAAACCATAAAATACATAGAGGAAAACTTGGGAAAAACCCTCCATGAATTACAATTCAGAAATTCATTTCTGGACACATTTTCAACAGGCAGAACAATGAAGGACAAATAAACATCTGGCACTATCTCAAACTGAAAAGCTTCTGAACAGAGACAACAGACAAAACAAAAAGCACAACCAAATGGGAGAAAATTCTTGCCCTCCACGAAAGTGATAAGGGTTTGATAACACAGATTCACAAGGAACTCACACAACTTAGAAAAACTGAAACAAGAAGCCCAGTCAAAAAATGGAGAGAACTAAAAAGACATTTCTCCAAAGAAGAATACAAATGGTACATGAAACAGGTACATGAAAAATGTTCAACGTCATTAGTAATCAGAGAAATGCAAATCAAAACCACAATGAGATACCACCTTATGCCAGTAAGAATGGCCCACTTCAAATAAATGGGTAACAACAAGTACTGATATGGATGTGGAGACAAAGGAATATTCTTACACTGCTGGTGGGAATGTAAACTGGTCCAGCCACTATGGAAGGCAGTGTGGAGGAACCTCAAATTAATGAAAATGGAACTACTACATATATATATGTGTGTGTGTGTGTGTGTGTGTGTGTGTGTGTGTGTGTGTGTGTGTGTGTGTGAAACATATATATATATATTAATTTTTAAAAAAAGTAAATTTGGATTAGTTGTAAAAAATATATATTACAAACTCAAGACTAGAACTAATATAGAAAAAAGTATAATTGATATGCTAGTAAAGGAAGAAAATGGTATTATATAAAATAAGCAACTAAAATCAAAGAGAAAATACTAGAAGACACACAAAAAAAGAATAAGAGCAACAAAATAGAAGTTAAACTTTGCATGTATTATTAAACTATCTCAATCATCACTATCAAACTCAAAAATTTAATGATATAAATGTACCAATTAAAAGTAGATCAGAAAACAAAATCCAATTGTATTTCACTAACTAGGAATTCATTTTATATAGGAAAGTAAATATAGTCTAGAAGTAAAGAAATGAAGACAAACATGTTATGATGCCACTAATAAAAAGAACCTGAGTAGCTATATTAATTACTAACAAAGGAAACTTCAAAGCAAGGAATATTATAAAGGATAAAGAAGGGTATTATAAATTCTGCAAGACATAATGATTCTTAACATGCATTTGTCTAACAACACAGTATCAAATTACATGAAATATTGCTAGAACTGAAAGAAGAAATAGATGAGTTCACTATAGTAGCCGGAGACTTCAGCACCACTTTATTACAAATGGAAAGATATACCTGGCAAAAAAATCAATGGTGAATTTGTTGGACTCAACAATACCACCAGTCAACTCTTATAATTTGTATCTATTGACTTCTTGATCCCAAAGAGCAAAATATGCCTTCTTCTCAAGTTCATATGGAACTATCACAGAGAGAAACCACATTCTCAGTGTAATAAAACATCTTGTTAATAAATTTATAATGATAGCAACATTAGACCACAATAGAATTAAATTAGAGAAATTAATACTAGAAAAATAACTGGAAAACTCCAAATATGTGGAAATTAAAAAAAAAATTCTACATAACAATAGTCAAATAGAGGAATTTCAAAGAGACCTTGAAAATATTTTCAACTAAATAAAAATGAAAACACTACTTATTAAAATGAGTGGGGTGCAGTGACAACAGTGATTAAAGTCTGTAGCACTGAAAGCATATACTAGAAAAAAAAAGAATGATATAAAACTCAATGACTTAATTTTTTTATTTTAGGAAAAGGGGTAATAAATTAAAGAAATCAAAAGAAAAAATATAGTAAGAATTAGAACAAGAAATGACTCAAAAAACAGAAAACTAATAGAGAAAAACAATAGACTTAAATCTTGGACTATTGAAAAAATAAAATCTATCAGCTTCTAACCAAACCAAAATAAAATAAAATAAAATGAGAGTGGATGCAAGTTACTAATAACAAAAATAAAAGGGAAAAAACATCAAATTCCATTTGATGGCCATTATTGAAAGTTTAATAAAATAACACTATGATACACTCCTTGCCCCAAATACCACCTAAATGAAATGAATAATTCTTTAAAGGATAATGTCTACCAAAATTCCCATATGAAGGAATTAATAAGATAGTCCCACAGGATAGAAGAGTGAAGACCCCTAGCTTATATCCTCCATATATTTAGAACCAAATTGCAACTTAACAAAGACAATGACTCCTAAATGATGAACAGATGACTGTATATTCATCAGAAATTACATAGCCAAAAGGAGTGGAATAATTATCTCAATAAAACTATGTTTGTGTCACTACAACCCTGGAGAGCAAAGGCAGCTTCTAGAGAAGTCTCTCTACTATTGTTGATGACATGTTATGCCCATATCAGGGATTTGAGAGCCCATGGTCAAAATGAGAAGGGAGTGGTATTGAGTCAGCGTGAAGGACAGAGGTTATATGAGCAGAGAACGACAGCAGAAAAAGTACAGGGTGGTGATAGGTTTGAGTTTGACTTCCAAAGAAGAATAGAAGGAGCTTAAACCAGCAACAGGGGCGGGGGACTAGACTGATCACCAAAAAGAGGTTATATTTCTCATCTTATTACTGTTTTTATGCAAAATATCTTCTTTCCCTTCACCAGGGGCAAAAAGCAGACAACCACTAAATGCTTTCATCATCATGTCATGTAACCAATCCTCAGCACCAATTGTAACCATTAGGCTCAGCAATCTGTGTAGGTTCTTTATTAGTTTTAGTAGTTACACAGACACTCCCTGCAGGGCAGGACAGGCAGGGCAGGGCCAGGGGCTGGGGACTGGGAGGCAGGTAATCCTTCAAGTTCTTTCTGTGGTCTATCTGTCTGTCTGCCTGTCTCCCTTCTTTGTACATTACGCAATCTCTGCCTTCTTTGTCCCTCTATCCCCTCTTTCCTAGGGGCCCATGTGTGCAACTCACACATGCACCTACTCATTGAGCTGCACAAACTTGGGGAGGGTGCAATACCCCAGGTGCTTGATAGACAGGTCAATAAAGAAAAAGCCTAACTAACTCACATATCAGCAAGTAAAGTTCAAAGCACCTGTATCCTAACAACAAAAGCAATCATCTCAGGGCAAGGTTCTGCATTCAAAAGCCAAAGAGAACAAATCCTGACCTGTCTCAACCATAATTCCCTTCTAGTCCTATTTCTGTTGCTAAGCCACAGCTTGGAGGTTGAGGTTGACAGAAAATTATCTGAGACTTATGAGTAAGAAGTTGACTAAGGGAAAATCTGCTGTGAATCCCCAAGGACCAACCACGGATATGCAGTAGTTGGTGAGATTTAAACTACTGGTTCTCATAGGAGACAAACATAATCTCTCCTGTGCCAGTTCTTATGTACCCTTCCTTGGCACCATTGCCCAGTCATCTGAATAGAGACAGATAGATTGGTCTGGGAAATAATAGTAATCTAAATATTCTGGGTAAAAAAGCATAAAATTATAATCAATATAATTGATTATATCAGACCAACTTATGAAGACAATGTAGGGGAAGGGAGTTGTTGGGGTTTTTACACTTCTGCCATTAGTCCTTATGACCAGCACCTGTGGTATTCACCCTCCCCATGATTGTGTATATGTCTGACCCAATAGATGCATGCATGCATGAATGGACACATTGGGGCCTGTAGGGAAAGGACAAAAGGGTGGTATCACCCTGGGGTTGGAAAGCAGCATGAGAGGGGTCATAAGAGAGAAAGAGAGAAGAAAGAGAGAGAGAGAAAGAGAGAGAATGAGAGAATGCAAGTGAGGGGCCAAAGAAAGAATGTGATAATTTCTGGTGAACTGGGGGGGGAGTCACCTGCCTTCAAGCCCCCCAAATCCTACCTCATGTGTCTGTATAACTGCTAGAACCAATGAAGAACTTAAACCAATGAAGAACTTACACAGATTGGTGAGTCTGATGCTTGCTCTACAATTGGTGTCATGAACAGGATGCCTATAAGACAGACAAGAAAGGAAAACACCTAATTCTCAACCATAAAAATTAAAAATGAAGACATGCCACATATGCCAGAGAGAGGAAAATAAGCAAGAAAAGTTCCTATCCAACAGAAATGTAAAATCTGCCTGATCAGAAATGCAATGTGTCTTCTGAAGCAATCCACTACTAAATATATAGAATTAGTTATATGGCATTCTTGCCTAAAAAAATATTGCCTTGAATCTAATTAAACTTTTCAAAAGCATATTATCAACTTATAAAAAATATGAAATATAGAAGAAAAGGTTATATAGCACTATGGGGAAGTAAATCCAGAAGGTAATGCATTCTACATGACAACTGAACTGGTTTCTAGAATAAAATCAATGGCTGAAAAAATAAGGGATAGAGGAAGATAGGCAATGGAAGAACAAATGCAATGTGTGAACAACTTTTGGATCTTAATTAAAACATATCAACTTAAAAGAAGAATTTTTGAGACAACTGTAGTTTAGATATTGGATAAAAAAGAATAACATTAATTTCTTCAATGAAATACTATTGCAGTTATGTAAGAAAATATGCATATATTTTAAATATACTTGTTGAAATATGTAAAAGTTAAATAACACCATTATAGAAAAGGGTGAGGAGCATGCAAGGACCTCAAAACCTGCCTGTTCTAAATAGTTTCTGCCATCTTCCCCATTGTAACAAAACATACAATAATGCATAAGAATTTCTACTTTAATGGAAAAAACTTTAATACAATTATTGTGTAATAAAAAGAAGAGACAGGAAAGACAAAGAATACAGTTTCCAAATCAAGCGCCCAAAGTTATCCATCCCCTTAGGGGGTAAGTGTCCAGCCAAATTGGATTGACATAAAGCAGAGGTGCTGAGACCCCAAAACGTGCCACAAGTCTATGGCAGTTTTGACAGGGTTCCAGAGGAAACGTACAGAAGGGTCCAACACATCTAGGGTGAAAGAGGTAAATTTAAAGTCAAAATAATGGTTGCTATTGTTAATCTCCCCCTTGGATCTCTTATCCATGTGTTTCAAATGTCTCTCTTCATGTTTCCCAAGTCATGTCCAAGACCAAGAAGCAAGACAGCTTCTTCACATGTCTTGCAGCTTCATGTGCCTCCGGCAGTTCTCCTCACCTGTCTTCCTTCTTTCAGTCTCCTCTCCAGCTTCTCCTCTTCCCCACTCATTTTCACCCTTCCTTGGGTAGGACAGGTGTCTGTGTTGCACCATCCTGCCATCTATGTTGCCTTGTTTGACCTCTCTGCATTTAACCATCCCACCTTTTTCACCAATTATGTGGAAGAAGCCTGTGATGCCAATTGTAGTGCAACCATTCGGCTCACCAATCTGCAGTTTTACTGGTTCTAGCAACTATACAGACACACCAGGAAGGGCAGGCCAGGGCTGAGGCCTGGGGTCTAGGAGGCAGGTGAGTCCCCCAGTTCCACAGGAGTCTTCACACTCTTTCTCCGGCCTCTTTTTCTCTCTGGTGCTCTCTCACATGCTCCTTTTTCTGCATGCTCTTCTACCCCAGGGTGACACTCCCCCTTTATCCTTTCCTCCAAGGGCCAGGTATACCTACTCAGACAAACATAAACCCACTGGGCCCAGATATATATGCAATCATGAGAAAGGCACAATATTGTAGGTGCTGGTTATACAAGGTAACGGAGGGGAAATGCTGGTCAACTCATTTACTGGATAACCAGAAATGTGGAATCTCCCCTTTAATTGGGAACCACCCTGTTAACACATGATAACATGATTTTTTTAAAACTCAAGCAAACAAAAAAAAAAAAAAGATGAAATAAAATGAAAAAATAAAATGAAAAAAAAAAGTGAAAAGGAAAAAAAGGAAGGAAAGGAAAAATGTGTATATTTAGAATATTGACTAGGTAATCACTTGTGCTGATGCTCTTTTTGATATTTCCCTTAATAAATAAACATGCTGATCTTAAAAAATGACAGCTTCTCCAATCTATTAGCCATTCTATCAGAAAACTGTCAGTTGTAGTTGTGTAGCTGTATTAAGGCTTCTGGTCACCATGGGATTTAGCTAAGATTTGATGCATCAGTTTTTGTTCTATAAAGCCACTTCTCTTTTAATATGTTAATTTATGTCTAACTAAATATATCAAAAATATAATTCAATTTGCACTGGAAGTTGGAAGGTGTCCATAAATTTAATCTATAATATATCCAAAACACTGTTGCCACCGAATAAGTCCAGAAAAAAAATATCATTAAATACTCACACTAGAAGTCAAGAAAAAGTGAAAATAAATGGTTTTGGGCATATCACTTAAAAATGTTTCTAAGTAACAAATATACTCAAAAAAGAATGAGTGTATAAATTCTTACAAGTTTGATCAAGAAAAAAATAGTGTGTGTATGTGTGTATGTGTGTGATATATACACACAACATTAGAAAAGTGAAAGGGAACATGAGACACAGGAAAATTTTTTGAACTGCAAAATAATACTACATTTATATTTCAAGTTTTGAAATATAGAAAATGAATTTATATCAAAAAATGTATCCAGAAATATACACTACAAGATTCACTTTCTGTAGTTTGCATGCTGGCTATGTAACAAAAATATGCAAAAATAGTCAAGAAATTCTGACACACAAGAACAATATGGAAAACTAAAAGTTGTTGATATAAAACAGTAAAGTTGGTCAAAATAATACTAATTTATAAAATATACTAGAACACACACTAAATGATATGTATCAGCAATTTAGTTTGTGATAAAGAATAAAAATTTTGCCTCCACTACAATAAGTATACTTTTATTGTCTTAAACACCGTTATTTGGTATTTGATAAAATAACTAATAAAACAGTTCTCCAAAATAATTTTAACCAAAATTTAACCAAAACGTAATGATTTACCTTTTATTTGCCTAACAGCCTAATCTTGGGAGTGTAACTTCACATTTCATCATGTGCATACCTTCACTCACCCACACCAAAACTTAACAATCACTATACTATCATATTACAACTCTCCTCCCTCTCCTTCTTCCTTTGTGGTAACCACCATAATTTTAAGTTTTTTTATTGTGATTTTCAGTTTGTTTTCTTGATTATTATCATTTCATAAATGAATAAAAACATATTGTAATTGTTTTACATCTTCGGATTTATATAACAGCAAAATCTCCTCAAGTTCCATTCAGATTATCACAAAAAGACACAATTTCATCATTTTCAATAGCTGATTAGTATTGTTTAATATATAAACCAAAATTTATACAGTCATCCATCAGTTGGCATTCTATGTGTTGGCTACAAAGGATAATGCTGTCATGAATATAGGGTTTGTAAATACTTTCATGTGTGTATTTAATATTCTTCAGATAAAGATCCAGGGGTAGAATTGCAGGATCATTTTCACAAAGATGTGAAATTTACATATAAATACATTATTTTTTAAAAAATGGTTATAGAGTCAGTTGAATATATGAATGCTAATTTATAATTTTGAGTAAATTAATAAATCTAGACTCATATCCCATTGTATACT
This sequence comes from Uropsilus gracilis, assembly GCA_004024945.1. NCBI lineage: Eukaryota > Metazoa > Chordata > Mammalia > Eulipotyphla > Talpidae > Uropsilus > Uropsilus gracilis. Next base: position 62,756 of record PVHY01007111.1, read on the forward strand.
TAAATTAACCCTTGATGCACTCAAGAAAAAAATAGTGAAAAATAAAGTGATAGAAAATATTCCAGAATCATTTTATGATCTTGAGGTGAGGAAGGCAGGGATCTAAGAAAGTGCTTCTAGTAGGGAACATATGTTCTTAAGTTTCATTGTATGGGAGTATTGCAAAGGCACTAACTAATCTTGTGTGAATTCTCATACAATAAATGAAGGGCACAAATAAAAGGCATTGCCCTCGAGCTTTTTAGCTTCTGTGTTTTTCTCATGAAAGGCGAAGATAAAAATAAAAAAGCTATTAAAATTCTCCCCCATTTTGCGACCATTTATCTCTGAGGTCAGTTTCAGAGTTTCTTTGAGGTACTTCAACACAAGGACATATTAGTGTCAATTAAATGTAGAGGCAGATATACAAATTTAGCTGACTTTTATTTAAATATCAAATAAATGATTTTTTAGCAACTTGTGGAAAATAAGCTGTTTACATATATAAACAGGCAATGCTATTATTGTTCTTATTTTAATATAGTTACACATATTTTTATACTGTCATTTAATCTCTAATCAACCATACCAATGATTATATAATCCACATTGTCAAAATCATATTAAGGATGTAAAGGACCATGTGAATGCAAATTTTAGGCACCACAGATATAAACACTCAAATTAAGATGAAGGGATTTACTGGATAAAAACAAGTGTCAGTTTTGTGGTGTCTATATGAAACCCCTTTCACTCCATTTTTCCCATTTCATTAAGATAAATGACTTATGTGTCTTATATTATTAGAATAAGTGTATACTGTTAAAATTAGTTCATCAGCTAAAAAGACTTAGATGAAATAGTAGTAAAATATCAAAAAACAAATATAAATCAAAAGTTAGAGTTTTGATGTTAATAACAGATAAGAGATCAGAAAACATTGTCTCAAATTAAGACATATTTTATAATGGATAAAGGGATCATTTTATCAAAAAGATAACAATATTAAACATGTTCATACCTACTAACAAAGGATCAAAATATAAACAGTAAAAACTGATAGCACTGTAACATAAAATAGAAAAATTCAAATTACAATTGGAGATTTAAACACTAGTCTCTCAATAATAAAAAGAAGATATTAAGATCAGTAAAAATATTAGATATTGAAATCAGTAAGAATTTTTCAAAACTTGAATAATATCATCAACAATGTTTTTTTTAATTGGTATTTGGAAAGCATGTTACCCAACAACAGACAATTTGTCTTTGTGAAGTGCACAATAAACGTCATATAGATGATATTCTGGGCTATGAAACAAGACCCAATAAATCTTAAAATATTGAAATCATACAATGAATGCTCTCTAAGCATAATAGAATTTACTTAGAAATATTTCATTGGAAAATTTCCAAATATTTGGAAGTTAAATAACATGATCTCAATAATTCATAAATAAAAGAAGATATGCAAAAAAGTAAAAAAAATTGATCTTACTGAAAATTAAAGTGCCACTTGTAAATATCTGGTGAATGTAAACAAAACATTGCTGGATGATAAATACATGGTGTTAAATACTTGTATTATACAAGAAAAGAAGGTTTCAGACCAATTTTGTAAAACTACTTTAAGAGACTGGGGAGATAAGGGCAAATTCAATTCAGTGTAATTGACACAGGGTTGTGAGTGATGCAGGTAAAAATTCTATTGATGCCAAAATACCCTTGTGGGTGGGGTCTGAGAGAAAGACACACACCTGAAAAGAAGCTAGACAAAAGGCAAATAAAAGGAAGGAGCAAGGAAAGGAAAGGAGATGAGAATGGAGGACTGAGAGAACAGCCCACGTGGCCTGGCCAAAGGAAACCCTCTGAAATAGAGAGGTGGAGGTGGCAAGGAGCCCTGGTGGCCGGTAGAAGAGTGGTCAGTGTGAAGTTGGATGTCAGAAGGGCAGGCCAGGAGTGATCAGGGGCTGCTGAGGGAAGGCCTGGTGAATGTGAACAGATGGAAAAGGAAAAGCATGTGTGGTGCCACAGAAAGGTGATGTGGCTGGTACCCTGGAGATCCAGGGATTTGGAAAGCTGATTTGTCCATCAGCAATTGTGGAAAAAGTTTAAAGCCACTTGTAGCTTTGAGAACTTTTTGTTTTCCCTGTTATATTTCCTTGTTAATGAAACACTTGTTTAAACCGGCAACTGCTACACGCCTCTGAGGGAAACTTGGAGGCAGAGACTGCATTTTAAAAGTTTTAATTTTCTCTGTGGCTTGCTAGTTAGTAGCTTTTGCCTCTTTTCAACCCAATTTTATAATCAGAATGAAATAATAAAGACAAGAGGAAAATCAGTGAAACAGGTCAAAATAAAACCAAAGATGGTTTATTGAAAAGCTCTACAAAATTGACAAAATTAGTAAAACTGATGAGGGAAAATGGCAAATTGTCAATTTCAAAATGAAGAGCGCTATCTCGATAGATCAGTTGCACATTAAAGAGAAAATAAGGCAATGTTATGAACAACCACATGGCAATGAATTTTGTTAGTAGGGTGAAATGGGAAATATTTCTGAAAGACAAAAATTATGGAAGTTAATCCATTAAGTAGCAGATCACCTGCTACTTATACTTTATACTTTAAAGAAATAGAAATGGCAGGTTAAAATATTCTTAGTAATAAAAATTCCACACTCAGAAAACTTTAGTACTGGAGTTTCTTAAATATTAAAGAAATCAAACCAGTTTTGTATTCTAAGAACTCCAAATAGAAGGGAAAGAAGAGACAAGTTTTAACTCATTTTATAATATCAATATTTCTGTTATGTAAAAACCAGACTTAAAACACAAAACCTATAACCTGTCAATATGAAATGTCCATAATAAAATTTAAATATATTTAGCTATAGAGATAAAGCTACAATTATTTTACATACAGAAATCAATATAACTTGCTTTAGTAATTTACTAAAATAAAACAACACATGCAATTATCTCAATATGCTTAAAAAGTTACATAGTCATTAACGGTAAAACTCACAACAAATTAAACACAGAAGAAAATTCCTCAAACCAGCAGAAAGCATTTCTGAAAAACCTGTTGCCAACAGCAAATTTAATGGTGAAAAGCTAACTAAAAGTTTCCTCTGAGATGGAGAGTAAATCAATAATGCTTACAGTCACTAGTTTATGAACCATTGTCTTGCAGCTACTAAGCAGTGTTAACAAGGAAACTTAGTAAATAAAAGACACAAAGTTTACACAGAAAGAAATACAACTATGCCATTTGCATAGGACATGGTCATTTATGCAGGAAACCTAAGAATTCTATGAAAGCTATTAGAAAAATATGTGTGTTTTAGAAAGTGGGAGGATAAAAGTAAATACAAAAAATTTTCTGTATGTATGTGCTAGCACAAACAAGTGAAAAGTGAAACAAAAATACTTTTTATTATGGTATGAAAAGACATAAGTACTTAGAAGCAAATCTAATATAAGATATGTAAAACTAGCATTGAAACTATAAATTCTTGCTGAGATCTAAATAAATGTGTAGAATTAAAATATACATGGATTCAAAGATACAATAGTTGTCAAAACTCCTAAATTTATAATAAGGATTCAAAAAAAAAAAAAAAACTCAATGAAAATCTAACAGACTTTTTAAATGTAAATTGATTCTAAAATATATCAACAGACAAAAAACTTAGGCTATTAAGAAGAATTTTAAAGAAGAAAGTTATATAACTTTTATAACCTTAAAGATTTATAATACAACTACACAAATAAGATACAGAGGTGCTGGCAAAGAATAAATGTATTGATCTGTAACAGGAGGCTGAAAGGCAAGATTGAAACCAAAGGCTGTTGAAGGCGGTGCCCCCTTGAGAGGGATACAAGTGAGAGGAAAAATAGCTTAGATGAGACATGCCCTTAGGGCAAGAAAGAATGAGAGAAGGTAGAGACTCTGATAAGGGTATAAAAAGCTCCAGAAACTGTGTGGAGGGCAGCCATTCCAGGTTTTGGCCATATTGGACTTTGGCCAAACTGGAGTTCAGGTGCCCCAGGATTCAGTCAGAGGTAAATACAGATGAAAACTAAATCTGGATCTCCCAGATATGGGAGAAGTAAAAGCTACTGAGATGTTTTCTTGCCCTTTTGTTCAGAATAAGGAAGATGCCATCTTTTGTTTAGAATATTTGTTTCAGCTTTGGAGAGGTCAAAAGATGCCATTTTGGACACCTTCTGTTTAGGACTTTAGAACACTGAACAAAACCAGGGTAACTGGCCACTTGTGGTCCCTTGGTTCTCTGTTTGTCCTTGTCCATTAAATAAATCTCATTATTGTTCCCTGAATCTGGGTGGTTTTACAATTGTGCATGCATATGAAAGAACCCAGACAGCAACTGGTTTATTGTTGGCTACTGTTCCGGTCAAAGTTTCATTGTACTTTATCATCTGGAATCAGATTAATGAAACAGAATACAGAATCAGGAACTGGACCAACACATAGCCAACTGAACTTACAAATTGTGTCAAGATAATGTGTGGTTATCCAATAGGGAAAAAATAATCATATAAATAAATGGTGTTAGAACAAATTTATGTACACAAGGGAAAAAGTAACTTGGCTCTGATTTAATATAAAATCTAGAAATTAAACTAGATTAACAACCAAAATATAAGAGACATAAAGGAAATCTTTTTGACTTTGGAGCAGAAAGCATAAAGCATTAAACATTGATGAATTTCATCTGAATTTAAAGTGTGTGCTCTTCAAAATAAATATTAAAAATTAAAAGACAAGCCAAAGACAGAGAAGAAATACTTGTAAAACATAATGCTGATTTTAAAAATGTAACCAGCATATAAAAATATATAACACATACTTAAGAAAACAAATCAATTATTAATAATGAACAAAACAGTTGAACAGATATCTTATTAAAGAAAGGATATGAATAGCAAATAAGCCCATGACAAAGATATTTAACATTATTAGTAGAGAATTACAAATTGCAGTCATAATATCACTGCATGTTCATGACAATTGCTAAATTTTAAAGACTGACAATGCTATGTATTAGGAGGGATGATGAATGTATTAGCCAGAATTCCCCAGAGAAATAAAACCAACAGAATATATAAAGTTTTTGGGAGAAATGTATTAGACAATTACAGAGCCTGAAAAGTCCCATCAACTGTCCACAAAATGGAAGCTCAGGGAACTAATAGTGTCATTCAATGGAAAGCCTGAGAACCAAGTATAAAGACCTATTTAAATTCACAGGCCAAAGAACAAGAAGCACTGATGTCAGAGGCAGCAATACTGGATGTCCCAGTTCAATAGAGAGCAAATTTGTCCTTACTCTGCTCTTTTAGATATTTTCAGACCCTCAATGGATTGAATGATTCCCACCCACATTAACAGTGATCTTTTCTCAACACATTTGCTAATCTCTTTCTGGAACACCTTTGCCCAAAAACAAGAAATAATATTTTGGGAATCCTTCAGCCCAGCTATGTTCACACATAAAGTGTCGTAAGGAGCACCTGGAATGCTCACTCAATGCTAGTGAAAATGGAAAAGGTTACAGTCACTTTAGAAATATCTTTGGCAGATTTTTATAAAGTTAAACCCATACTTAGCTGTCAACCTAGGAATTCTGTGAGAAATTTAAAGAAGAAAGTGAAAAACAGGTTCACAAAAGAACTTGCCAAAAGTCCATAGAGAACATACAATTGTGGTACATTTGTACAACTGAATACACCAACAGAACAAAGTGAAATGTTGATGCATATGTTAGTATGCATAAGTATAGAGGCAATATTCAAAATGAAAGAATTCATACACGTGTTTTCTGCTTTCATTCATGTGACATTCTCTAACAGACACATGTGTTCCTTAAGCATTTTCTTGTCTCTCCAACTGGAAGATTCTGCACCGAATTCTATGAATTATTTGTTTGCCTCAAAATTTCATAGACACTTCAATTATAAGAATTACTTTGTGTAGTTTTATTTTTTTCCCTTTATTTTCAAGTCAATTCTTCAAGGGCAGGGACCCTTTCTCCTTTGTAGTTCTTATATTTGACAATGATGGTTAGATGGCAAAATCTCAGTACATGCTGAACATTATGTTTAGTTTTCTTTGTTCCAGATAACATTTAACCAGCATTCTATAATGAAAAACAATTTAACTATAATTAAGTTACTTCTATTTTAATTTAGTGGTATTATCTAATTATGTAGAGTAAGCCAAAGAAGCAGCAGAGAAGGTCTTATTCTGAGGATGTACACAGGAGTTTCATTATAAAGACATGGCATTTCTTCATATAAAATATAATTTTTAGTAGGTCTTTCTCTTGGTCATTAGAAAACAGAAAAAAAAATATTTTCCTTCCTTCCTCTCTCCTCTCCCTTATTTTCTTTCACTTTTCTGATCAGTATTTTCTGCTGACAAGCTAAGGAAATAAAATGAAGTAACACTTAAATAGAGATAGAAGATATATAGAAATCTATTTAGTTGACACTGAGAAAATTCTGAGGCCTATTGTATAATGAGGTTGGTGATAATTATATTTTTACAGTCACAGTGTTGCTGATTCTTAAGCAAAATAAACTAAGATGAAATGTTCAGAGAAACATGGCATTTTATTTCCATATTCAAGCAAATTACAATTTCTGAAAACTTCTTTAGAAAGTAAAAATTCTCATTAATATTTTAGGTTTTAACACTCCTGACAAAATACAGGTCTCCATTTTTCTCTCTGTCTCTAAAGATATATAGATATACACACAGATAGATAGATAGATAGATAGATAGATAGATAGATAGATAGATAGATAGATAGATAGATAGATAGATAGATAGATAGATAGATAGATAGATAGATAGATAGATAGATAGATAGATAGATAGATAGATAGATAGATAGATAGATAGATAGAT
>PVHY01007112.1:0-69596 GCA_004024945.1 Uropsilus gracilis
TATATATATATATATATATATATATATATATATATATATATATATATATATATATATATATATATAGCCAATTTGCTTCCCAAAAGATCATACTGTTATAAAATGCCGGTGTTTCAGTTTCTTCATCATATCTTCATCATTGAGTGAGTAGTAATTTTTAAGTTGATGGATATAGAGTTATTCCATATTGATTTTCTTACAAATGAGTGATATAATCCTACTGTTAAAGAGTATCTTTTTCCTTGGCCCATTGATACAATGAAACCATGTTTACTGTAAATAATCTCACTTATGGATTAGAGGAGGTGAAAGAAGATAACAGAAGTCAATTCTTTCCCTATCCCTTTTTCTTTTTTCTTTTTTTTTGGAGACTAGGTCAGCCTATGTTGCCCAGGGTAGTCCCTATCCTGCGGACTCAAGCAATCCCCAGCTTCAGTCTCAGCCTCCCAGGTAGCTGGGATTACAGGCACGCAGCTGCTTTTTCGAGAACCAGGTCTCACTATGTTGCTTGGGGTAGTCTTGAACCCGTGAACTCAAGCAATCCCTGTCCTCTTTCCTCCCAGCGCTTTCCCCCTATCCTTTTTACCTTTCCACTAAGCAGTTTGGTAAGATCCATCCAGGTGGACTCTGGGTTGAAAGTTGTTAGTTTGCATTCTGTAAGGGGTCACAGTAGACTACCAAGGTTTATTTGGGTTTATTTGGTCTAGTGTATCTGCATTTATTTTTATTTCAACTATAATATTTTATTTTAGTATATGTGCTGCCGAAGCGAGCACTAAAATATTTTATTTTATAAATGATAAAATATTTTATTTCCTGATCATACTAACCCATAAATTTCAATATCCTAGAGCTCTCTTCCTACATGTGGGTTTTCCTGAGACTCCAACCCACTTAGAAACAGCCTGTCCAAAGGACTCTTCTGACCCACCAGGCTATGCTTAGGTTTTGGAGCCATGTGTGCTGCAGAAGATCCAGGGCAATAGACTTCATCTGCCAGGCACGGTGGCGCGCACCTGTAAACTACAGCCTAGGGAGTCGCAGCAGAGTCTGGGGATCTCAGTTCAAGACCTGCCCAGGGCAACATAGCGAGACCTAGTCCCCAAAAAATAGCTGGGCGTGGTGGCACACGCTTGTAATTCCAGCTACCTGGGAAGCTGAGGCTGGGGATTGCTTGAGTCCGTGGTATCCCGGGCAACGTGAACCTGCGGTTCCATGGGCAAAAATAGCGAGCCCTAGTCTCAAAAAATCAATCAATCAATCAATCAATCAATCAATCAATCAATCAATCAATCAATCAATCAATAGACTTCATCTGAGGCAGTTCAGTTCCAATCTAGGTGAAACTACTTTACATCTTTCTAGGGTGTCAGAACCAAGGACAGCTCCCCCCTTCCCTCCCCTGGTTCCCCTCCCCCGGCATGAACTGGAGAGAGGGCAGATTTGGGCATGGTAAGCTTCTTTGACTCTTTTCCCTACAGTTTCTGGTTTCCATCTCTATGTTAGACTGTCACTACTGATAGTTTTGGCATATGTGTTATTTTTCTCATCTTTGTGCTCTCCGTTAATGCTGGTTTGCATGCCTTTCTGCTGTGCCTCTTTTGCTTGACTAATTTCAGCTCATCCCCCCAAATCTATTTAAGTAGGTATTTCTTATAGAAAACCAACCTACTATGATTACCCCAGACTGGGTTAGACATTGCTTCTGTTAGTTCCCATGGCACCTGTGAGATAATAAGAAATATTCATATTAGTCTCGGTCCTAGTTCCTAGCACAGAGTTTCTAAAACCCTTGTACTTTCATAAGAGGTAAGAATTATCGGAGCATCTCTTAATCCAACATTTGTCTTTCACCCATCCCTGACACATCTCCTAAAATCCTTGTAGATTCCTAAGTGATGACAACATTAGGAGTACCTTTTGTTCTAATGAAGTGACTCTGTGTGGATTCCTAGTTGCTCCTGGCTGGGGATTGGCCACCAGAAAGACTAAATCATAATTTGAAACTTGGGGTTTTCTGCCCTGCTCTCCAGAAAAGGGAGGTAACTGGGAAGAGAGTGATGGATCATATGAGGAAATCTCCATAAAATCCATTGATCTGGGATTCAGAGAGCTTTCGGGTTCATATGCTAAGAAACAACACCCCACCTCTATGGTTACAGAAGTTCCTGTGCTTTGGATCCTCCCAGACCTTGCCTTGTGTACCTCTTTATTTAATTAGTCATTTGTATCCTCTGCTATATTCTTTAATAAACTGCTAAACCTAAATGTTTCCCTTAGTTCTGTGAGCCACTCTAGCAAATTAATACAATTCAAAGGAGCCATAGCAACCTCTGACTTATAGCCAATTGGCTGCAAGTGCAGGTAACAACCTGACTGTGCAACTGGCATTTGAAGTTCAAAGTGTGGGGTTATGAGAACCTCGTATAAAGCCAGTTAGTCAGAAACAAAGATGATATCCTGATTGTGATTGGTGTCTAAAGTGGGGGTGGCATTTTGTAGAACAAAATGTTTAATCTGTGGTATCTGATTCTTTCTCTGGATATAATTTAATTGCATTATAGTATACCAGTCAATTGTTTGGTGGTATATGGGGGGGAACTATTTACCACCACATGCTGGAATTGGGTCAGAACTTTGATAGCACCCATTCTTCTGTCATTATACTTAAAATTGTGTTGAAATCATCATCTGTGCTGTCTAGTTACAATAGCCATTAGTCATGTGTATGGAGATCTTGAAACATGGCTAGTCTGATTTGAGATGAACTACCAGATTTTAGACTTAAATAAAAAAGAATGTAAAATATTAATATTTATATTGATGATACATTGAAATGATAATACTTGGGAATTAAGTACAATATACTACAAAAATTAATTTCACTTATTTCTTTTTTACTTTTTATAATGTGGCTAGAAAATGTGATATATATCTCACAATATTTCCACTATATATGTATCTGTCTTGTCTTAGTAGCTGACTTGAATCCAGCCTTTATATCACTATATTTCTGGAGTACCATACATGGGGATAGATGGGGATATCTGATGCTTGCCTTCAGAACTTGGGTTTGGAGTATGAAGCTACAACATAACAGACTTTTGTATATATATATATATATATATATATATATATCTTGTTTAGATTTTTCCCTTAAAGTTTAAGTATTTTGAACTGCATATTTTATCACTATAGTTTTCAATTAGTACTGGCACAAGCAGTGACTATAACAGATTTGATTGTTTTCTTGAATCTTTCCATGGACTCTGTCCTAATAATTTTAGTAAGACTGTATTTTCTTAGTTACATAATTGCCTCAACTACAATTAAGAGATTTTCTTAAGCCGGGCACGGTGGCTCGTGCTTGTAAGCTTCAGCTTATGACGCGGCCGGGGCTAGGGATCGCGGTTCGAGTCCCGCCTGGGGCCCATAGTGAGACCTAGTTCCAAAAAATAGCTGGGCATGGTGGCACGCGCCTGTAATCCCAACTACCTGGGAAGCTGAGGCTGGGGATTGCTTGAGTCTGTGGTACCACGGGCAACGAGAGCCTGCGGTTCCATGGGCAAAAATAGTGAGACCTAGTCTAAAAAAAAAAAAGAATGAGTGATTTAAATCATTTTCTTAAGAATGTGTTAGTTTGTCCAGCAGTTATCTATTACATTATCATGTTTATTTTTATTAATCTACATATATGTTATTACATATTTATTTTTGAACCTTTCCCGAATTATTCTTGTGTTTGTGCTATGCTAGTCTCTTCATAATAATGTCAAATTATGTTGTGATTAAGAGTCTTTGACCCTGGAACCATTCAGCTTGGATTCAAGTTATGCCTGTCTTAGTTGGAAACTGTAAAATCTTGGGTCACTTACTTATTCTCTTTCTGTCTTCATTTTTAATAATAGTACCTACCTGATTATTACTACTAATTTTTTTTTTTTTGAGAGTGGGTCTCGCTATTTTTGCCCAGGGAACCGCAGGCTCACATTACCTGTGGTACCATGGCCTCAAGCAGTCTCCAACCTCAGCTTCCCAGGTAGCTAGGATTACAGGCATGTGCGACCATGCCCAGCTATTTTTTGGGGATAGGTCTCGCTGTGTTACCCCAGGCTGGACTTGGACCATGATCCCCAGACCCTGCGGCAACTCCATAAACTGTTGCTTACAGGCATGTACCACCGTGCCTGGCTATTATTACTAATTTTTAATAGTACCTGCTGGTTATTTAATGTGTTGCTTCTTCAAGTCTGTTTATAAGAATTCTATGATGTTTCAGTGTTGGAATATATATACAGTGTTAATATATATACAGTGTTGGAAGAGTGTCTGGTATTTAATCTTGTGTAAACACTTAATGCTAGCTATTATTATCACCAATTTCATTAATCTTGTAGAATTTTATGTGCTAGTATTTTACTTGTGATTTTTGTGTTCATGTTCCTGGGATCTATATCTGAGAAGATAACAGGACCTTTATTACTGTATGAACAAATTAGGAAAATTCCTCTTTTTTCCCTGTCACCATTCATATAAAATGGAATTATCTCTTCCAGGAATGATAGAAAGTATTAAGCAATGAAATCTCTGTGCCAGATGTTCAGGATCTTTGATAATTTTTTGATAAATTTCTCAGTGTTCTCAGATGTTGCTTAATTCTTAGCTTTGAGTTTTTCGTTTCTTAAAGGAAAATTATGAATTATGTATGCAATTTCAAATTCTACTCAGTGGTTCAAATTAATTAGTATGTGGTTATATAAAAAAATTCCTTGTGTTTATTACATTGCTGTAGTCAGTTTTAAAATTTGGGATTGATAGGTATGGTTACTGTCTTGAGTGTGGTGGTTTCACAATTTGATACATGTTAGAATTGTTTACTTTGTATATGTGCAGTTATTGAATGAGTTACACCTCAATTTTTGAAAGATCATTTAAAAAAGCCTATCATTTCATAAGTCTTTCCAGCTAATGTTTATTAGTTCATTTTCATGATTTCTGATATTTAAAATTATCTCCTGGGATACATAAGAAATATATTTTATTGTAAATAAAAAGAAATGAGACATGCAAGAACTGTTTGTGATTCATTTCATACCTGATAGTAGATTATACAATTTTTTTTATATTATACTACAATAATTTCATTGTTCTCAGGCTGTTTTTTAAATGTTAAAAAAAAGAAAGTATAGCAGTAGATGCAGTTTTTCCCCCCAACCCTTTCTTGTTTTAGGGACAGGAAAATGGAAACATCTGAACTCTGTCCCACTGCAGAGACCCTTAAGTATGGTTTAGCTATAGACTGAGATGTAAGGTTTGAGCTAGAAACAGAAGGAACTGAAAGTTTTCTGAGAAAATACATCAGGAGTTACTGGAAGAGTTTATTAGCATAAAAAAGCAAAATGTTACCCAAATTTCTTTCATATTCTGCCACTTTGCCCAGGCAAGTGTGAAATCCCTGAAGATGGAGACAACCTACAAAAAGCCAGGCCTAACAAGTCCACTAGCCACGTTGGAGTTGGATCAGAATAATAACCTGTGTCTTTCTACAAAGTTAATTCTGAGGTTTCTTATTTAAAACATGGGATTCAACTCTTCTTATGGAATGATGAGTTTCCAGCTTTATTATACCATGGGAAAGGTCTTGCTATTCCTGAGAATGTTTAATGCCACCTGCTTAACCCAAATCAATCCAGATTTACTGATCATTCTGGCATAACTTGTGTCAGGCACTAAAGTGTGCATAAATGCATCTAAATGCATCCTTATTCTTTAAAGAATTCATAATATTATGCAAGAGGCAGACAGTGGTTGTGTTATATAGCAGCTAACACTTTGCCTTACATTCTTCTAGGCACGTTCTAAGGTCTTTATATGTATTAACAATAGTCCAGTGAGGAAGGTAGCATTTTGCTGAGGAGGAAATTGAGACAGAGAAGTACTTTCCAAGTCTTAAGCAATTGGTAAGTGGTAGCACTGGGACCAAAACCAAGATGTCTGACTCCAGAGTCTTTGTTCTTAACTTTATACCGTAAAGAATTAGTTCTCAAAGTATGGGCCCAGATCAACAGCATTAATCTCATCTGGAAACTTATTAGAAATTCACATTCTTGGGTTCCACTCAAGATCTACTGACTCATCAACTCTGGAGATGAGGTTCAATAATCAGTGTGCTAACTGCCCTCCAGGAGCTTATGATGCCTGCCGCTTAAAAACCTCTGCTACAGAGAAGAGAAGCAAGGCATACTATGATAAATGTTAGAAATTAATCACCCCCCCATGGGTGGGGTCTAGGTATGGTTCATCTCTTAATGTTCCTAACCCTCTGCACAGCCCATCTAGTGTAAAGTAGGCATCAAAACATATGAATGGATAGATGCAAAAATAATGTTTGAGCAGATTCTCTTATATTTATCAACTGCAGTAGACAGAATGTGAAAGTACCAAGTCATTGTGATACTTTTGGGAAAGACTGAAAAGGGCCTGCATCAGCACAAGGAGCCACCAGAAGAATGGTAGAGGAATTGTGATTTCAGTTGAAGAGGTGTACATGTCAGGAGTTGGTGATTAGCAGGATGGGAAATGAAGCAAAGAAAGACATACTCATTTCTGGGATGAAGGTACCATTCTCAAAGATAGGAGGCATGGGAAAAGCACATTTGTGGGAGAATGATAAAGGCTGGTTTGGGACTCGCCATCTTTGAATTGGTGGTAGAGTATGCAGGTGGAGCTGTCCAGCAGACACTTGGAAATAAGTATCTGGAAAGAGATTTGGAAATACAGTTGAGCCATAAACCTTCAGGGGGAAAATGGAGAGTCGAAAGAGAAGGGCGCTGTGGTTTGAAACTTTAGTGAACACTGTTACTTAATGGGTCAAGGGGTGACCCTTGAAGAAGGCTGAAAACTACTTAGGCAGTTGGAGACCTGTTAAATGCTACATACAAATAATAATTGCAAAGTATCCTTTGAATTTCAACGCAAAATCTTTGAGTGACATGGTGAAAGCAGAAGCAGATTGACTGAGTTCAGGAGTAAACTGTAAATGAGAAAGTAGAGACAGGTGCTTCCCTGGATCTGCAAGAGAGAGCTCTTTAGACGCACTTAAGTTGAGACGTACTTCTTCCAGTATAGGAAGGGTCGTTTTCATTTGCGTGATCTCAGCGCCCAGCGTTCGACCTGGAAGAGAGAGGGTGGCGTCAGTGAGTTCAATGACTAGGGACCGAGAAAGGTTTCGCGTAGTCAGTCGCTTTGCAGCCAGATGAGGGTGATAGGGAGGAGAGGTGGGATGCAGGGCCCCAGGGGTGATGGGGCGCTCGGAATGTGTGAGGGGGGTAGCAGGGAATGAGGTGGGGTTCCTGCGCCTGCAAAGGGGGCTGTGTGTAGGTTTGGTGTGAACCAATTTGGGGGACAGACCCAGGGCCGCAGGCTGCAGCGGGGAGGGGGGGTTGTCCTCCCGCCCCGCCCCACTCACGCCACTGAGCTGTTCCGCTGCGCCTCTACCAGGAGCCCTCCCGCCGGACTGCATGGCGACGGGTGACCGCCAGGGGCCGCTGCCTCGGGTCCCCTGTGCCCCCGCCCCTCTCCATTGGCCTTTGTTGCCGTCGGAGCGCCCCGCTTGACTCGTTCCCGTCCGCCCCCTGGGCCTGGCGGTCGCGCCTGCGCACTGGCAGCTGGCCGGGCGCTCGCAGGGGGAGCTGCTGCAGGCTCCGCGGCGGTAGCGGCGGCGGCGGCGGCGGCGACGGAGGCTGCGGGGGCGGCGGCGAGAGCGGCCGGGCTTGGGGGGGGAGCCGAGCCCGGCCCGGGAACCCGAGCAGCTAGAGTGAGCGGTACCTAGGCCCCTCACGCTGGACTCCACAGTCTCCGGGCCGCCTGACCTCCGCACGGGTATATGGGATGGAAGCGGGACCCTCGGGAGCAGGTAAGGGCCCCCGGGAGGCGGGGGACGGTGCATGCTCCAAGGACCAGGCGGCTCCTGCATGAAGAGTAGGGTTTCCGCGTGAGGGAAGATCTGAGTGAGGAAGGGGACTCTCGTGGGATGAAGGGCCCAGTTTGAAGGGGTCTACGTGCAGTTCCGGGGGAAATCTGAAGGAAGCTCTGAGATGAGGGCCGCTTTTCAAAGGCGGCTGTCTGCAGTTCTGGGGGGTGGAAAGTAATCTGCGAGAAGGGCCTGCATGCACGGAAGGACTCCCGGAGATCCCGGGAGGCCTAGGGAGAGGCCCGGCAGGTGGCAGGGGGCGGACTCCAGGTGTCCTGGAGAGGAGGGGGGTCGGCACAGATGGGCCCAGATCTGCCGCATGCCGGGGCGGGGGCTCTACCGGCCTGGGTTGGGCTAGGCTAGTGTCTCTAGGGAGAAGGCGCCGGAGCTGGGCTGTGAGCTCCGCCCCAGCTGGGCCTGACGTGGGGGTGAGGGTCAGGGGGCGGTGGGTGGGGACCCAGCCCCGGGATTTCCCCCCCGTGAGTACTGGGAGCTGGAGCGGAGGCGCCAGAGCATGCGCGGAGGTTGTTGCTGAAGGGGCTGCCCGAGGTGGTGGGGGCGTGGTTGCCTGAATTTCCCCCCACCCAGTTTGGCTTGGAAAAAGCGCGCTGATGGGGGTGCATTCTCTCTATGGCTATGCTGACAGCGCGCAAATGGAAAATGGTCCTCTTCGCCATCCGGGGTTCTGAAACCCCTCAGTCACTATTTGCCAAGAAAGGGTTGAGGGAGATTGCAGAAGTGCCTTATTTCTGCTACTAGGATGAGGAAAGACCGAGACCTCTGCTGTGTTCTGGGGACGAGACCTCCCTGAAGACAGGTCTCGGGAAAGGTGTTGGTTACAGAGGGACCAAGTCTAGGGCCTGGTATATCTGGAAGGAGTTGATTGCTTGGTTTGCATGTTTCTGGTTCAGTAGTGAGTAGAGATGGGATATTTTAATCCAAAAATACTGACCTTTCCACTGAATTATCTCCTAAAATGATAACCTGATCTTTCTATATTTTATTTTTTTTTCATGACTCCTATCCCTAACTGGTTATTCTTTTTTACCCTCTCTCCACTCCTCAGAAACTATCTGAACCATGTCATTATACCCAAGGCTGTCAAATATTTTGTGTCAAACTTTTTTTGGGAATGGGGAATTTATGGGCTTCATCCTGGAGACTTCAAGGTGATAATCTCAATTCATTCACAAGTCATCAGGAGAAAGATAAGAATTGGGAGAAGCTGAGGCAGGGCTGCCCAGGAAGACTAGAGTTCACAGGATGAGCTGTAAACTGGTAGCATCTCCTAGAATGCTTACCGTTTAGTAAGACTGGACCTAAGAGTCATTTAAGTCATCTGTCATCATCTCCTTCCTTTCAATTTGTTGGTAGGAATAGATTTTCATTACTTTTCTGGTGGGAGAAGTTTGACTTTGATATCAAGCCTGACTCTCAAAGAAATAGTTATCAACTCCTTTCAGTTATCTGTAACCATTTAGTGACTGCTTTTGCCCAAAGCAAAAACCTGTAAAGATAGTAGCACCTAAAGTGGAATACAGGGAGCCCCTGACTTAAGAAAATTACTTCCTTCTTCCCTCAGGCCCGTCTCTAGATTTCAGAAACTCTTCTAGTTTTCTAGGCTAAACACTATTTGCAGCAAGCTGTGGATTAAAGTGGGGATAGGTCTCAGAGGTCCACATGGATTGCTAGGAGCTGGCACCAGATTGCTAATGATTTTATTCCTCAGAATTCCTAATGGGCTCTGGAGTGGTGAAAAAAAAAATGGATGGTTTTTGTTTGTTGTAAGAAAGAAGCTTTAAGGGAAGGACTTGAATCTAGAATCTAGAGTTGGCTATAGCCTAGTAGGATGATCTTACCTTATCACAGGGTGTAACTGTGAGTGTAACTGTGAATAGAGAGACCCCTTAACTGTGTTCTTCCTTGACCCAGACTTTTCTCTTGCAAGTTGGAGGGACAACACAAAACTAAGGTATTGTTGCTGCTGGCTTCAGTGGGTTTATGCCCAGGTGTGACTTCTGTGCTCAGGTATCTTCCAAGCAAATATTCTGAACTGAACGCTCCTTGAGGATAGAAGCAGTGTATGGGTCTGACACAAAGTACATATTTATTAATTGAATCAAATCACATTACAGTGTGAACATAAACGGTTAACCGCATATGTGGATATTTAATAATTTGTGTATGTTCGATGTGTGGAAAAATCCTTTTTGGAGAGATTGTCTTCTTCGTGTGCTTACGTAGCCTTGAGTTAGTCTTTTGAATAGGCAGTCTGGCTCTTTGGGAGGTATGTTGGCCTCAGAACTGCAGGGAAGGAATCCCCCTGAGCCAGGCTTTTCAGCTCTGTTACTTTTCCTTCTCTCGGCTGGGCTCGTTGGGTATGGGGGAGGGGGAGTGTCCTTTTCAGGGCCCCTCCCTCCTTGCTTTTGTCTGCAGGGAAGGGCCCGCCCCTTTCCCCCTAGGCCCAAGCTTTGTCCTCTGTGCTGAGGCCCTCATCTGCATCACAAAGTGGCCGTCTGTCCCTGTCTGGGTTTGAAGGGAAGTGTCTCCTTTTCTCAGACTAAAAGCTGGGGGTAGGGTGGGTTAAGGGGGGGTGCTTTGTACAGCTGTATGGCTTGCAGGGGGGTGTGATGGGAGAGAGGTTCCCCCTTTCTCCAGCTTTGCCTAGTTTTGGGATGAAGAGGAGGGTAGGGTTTCTCCTGTTTTCTCAAAGCATCCTTAGACTGGTGGATGCCTAAGGCTAAGTCTGGTGTGTTGTCTAGTTTCTGTGGAAGAGAAGGCTTTGAGGATGAAATGTCTGTCCCATCCCCCACTTCTACCCAACCCCCAACTTTAGGGGATTTTTTTTCTCCCAAGGCTCCAAATGATTGTTCAGCCTGTGAGGTTATGAAGGTTAATGGAATCCAAGAACTTGGGGAGGGAATGGGTGTCTCTTCCTACCTACATTCTCCAGGTTGCATGCTTGTCCTGTGAAGGACTTATAATTCTTTCAGGACAGTTTGCAGGTGATTGTGTGCTTTTTTGTGATGTATCTGTAGGTCTATTTCTTCATTTACTACATGTGTATTGAACACCTCCTGTGTGCCAAGCTCTGGAGATTTAACAGTAATCAAAGCAAATATAATCCCTGCCTTTGAAGAACTCACAATTTAGGCTGGCGAGGAAATGTGTATAAATTTAGGTCTGTCTAGGTCTGAGTGTGTGTTTGAATGTGTGTAGCAGGAATGTATACTGCTATATATGTGTGTGTATATGTCTATGGCTTGTGTGCATTTTCTATCCAGTTCTTTCTGGGTTAGGCAAGCAAGGTGTAACAGCTAGGCTTTTAACCTCCACAAGTAGCAGAGTCCACAAGATCTTGAAACCCTCTCCCCCCCACTTAGACTTCCTTTTCCCTGTAGGTGGAGTCGGGCTGAGT
This sequence comes from Uropsilus gracilis, assembly GCA_004024945.1. NCBI lineage: Eukaryota > Metazoa > Chordata > Mammalia > Eulipotyphla > Talpidae > Uropsilus > Uropsilus gracilis. Next base: position 11,391 of record PVHY01007112.1, read on the forward strand.
TTGAGGACAGCTTAGCTATGGGAAACATTCCCCTCCCTTGAATGGTTCTGACCTCTTCTTGACCCCCCAGTTGAAGATTTGCCCCATCCCCCCATACTGGTGGACTGAAAACAGAGCTCTGGTGATGGGAGGTTCTGGCTGGTTTATCTCCTCCTACCTGGGCAGGTTCTCTACTGGCAAGGACAGAACTAGCTGTGGACAAAGGCTTCCCTTAGACAGTTTCCCATCTTCCCCTTCTCCTCAAGGTAGAAAATACGACCCAGGGTAGCAGTCTGGCTGGTGGTCAGAGAAGGAAAAGTAGTGGAAGATGATTTTGTCCTGGCCCCTTCCCAAGGGCCCCCTCTCTTGAAGTTGACCACTTCTGATGTCTGGAACCTCTGTGTGGAAGGAGCTGTGGAGTAAATCTTGACTTCTCAAGATTTTACAGAGACAGTATGTCTTCTTTCTTCAGCATTCTAATTGTTGGTTCTTCGTCCCTCATTCTCTACCTAGATTTCCTGAATCTCAATCTCCTATATTCAGTTTGTTTTCATTTCCTACCTAGCTTTTTCCTCTTTTGAACTTTTTCTTCATTGTCTTTGCAATTGCAATGTTGCTTCTTGCCCAAGCTCCCAACTCTTAACTTACCTTGCCTCAGCCCCTAATTCCATCCTTCCCCTTTTCCTCTGGCTCCCAATTTGAGTTTTTTTCTGCTGGACCTCTGGTTCCAATCTCTTCACCAGTTCGCTACTTTAACCTCTGTGATTATAGTTTCCAAACTATTTTCACTTTTTCTAGCTCTCCACCTTTAGGCATTTAGTTGTCTTAATCCGTTCTCAAACATACAGTCCTCCCCACAAGTCAAGCCCTAGCTTGGCTTTCTTTGCATCTTCTGCCTGCCTGCATTGCAGAGGAGCATTAAGATGATACATTTTTGTGTTCAGATGGTGATGAGTGAAGCATACATCTGGCTTAGACTGCTAGATAACTTGGTGAGGGCAGATGTCTTAATCTAGTAGAAAAAAAATGTTACTGGGAGATCCTCTACTTAACATGTAGTAGAAACTTGTTAAATTTGATAAATTTAAGATGGGTGACAGGGTAGTTTTTCTAACTGGAGTGTTTTTTTTTTCTTTTTTTAAAAAGAGTGAGTGTGGGATGTCTAGTCCAGTGGAAGTGTTCATTTGGGTTGGGTAGGCAACCCCTACTCCTGTTCTCAGAGGCCTTGTCCTTTGATCAAAGTGGTAAGGAGATTGCTAGACTCTTCCTTCACTGGCCTCTTTGTCTTTTAGCTGCGGGCGCCTACCTGCCCCCCCTGCAGCAGGTGTTCCAAGCACCTCGTCGACCTGGTATTGGCACTGTGGGAAAACCAATCAAGCTCCTGGCCAATTACTTTGAGGTGGACATCCCTAAAATCGACGTCTACCACTACGAGGTGGATATCAAGCCGGATAAGTGCCCTCGCAGAGTTAACAGGTAAGTGATACACATTAAAGCCATCGAGTCCAGGAGTCTTCACTTTATGGAGTCAGCCTTTAAAGAGGATCAATAAAGGCAAAAAAAAAAAAAAAAAGAAGAAGAAGAAAAAAGACAACAGTACAGGGTTGTATCATCAAATTCAAGAAAGATTTTGAGGAGCAGACTCCAGGTAAGGTAAATGTTGGAAAATGCTTTTGGATTTGGCTGTAAGGAGATAATTGGTACCTTTTGTCAGAGTTGTTTCAGTAGAGTAGTTGGACCAATAATCTAATTACAGTGAACTAAGGAATAAGTGGAAGGTAATGTGGTAAGGATAGTGAGAACAGTTAGCTTTTTAAATATAACGTGACTGTAAAGCACTCGGAGAGATGGAGATATGTTGCCTAAAAAAATTAGGGGTCAGGTGCTGTCTTGATTAGCAGATTTTAATCTTCATTGAAATAAATGAATGAAAAAGAATTTAAATGAGAAATAGATATGTTTATGAACTGAGAAGAAAGGGCTAGTGAAGGACTTAAAGATACAAAACAGAGAAGAGAGGAATGAATGCAATGTCCTTGTTGAGGCAACAGGATACACATTTGGGAGGGATTAACTTTAGAGGAAGCAATATTTCTGTTAATACTTTATATTACTTGAAAACTATGCACAATGTAAAAAGAAAAGTAGAATATTACAAAAATAATAGCAGTGAAAAAAGTCTTAAGTTCCCCTGGTCTTTGGTCTCCTAGTCCTTTTCCTGATAGACAATCGTTGCTATCATTCTTGATTTTTTTTTTTTGAGACTAGGTCTTTCTATCTTGCCTGGGGTGGTAGTGGGATGCGGACTCAAGCGATCCCCAGCCTCAGCCTCCCAGGTGGCTGGGATTACAGGCGCCCACCACCGCACCCAGCTGCTTTTTTTGACATTGCTATGTTGCCCAGGGTAGAGTCAAACCGGCGAACTCAAGCGATTCCTGGCCCCTTGTCTCCCAGTGCTTGAATTACAGATGCACACCACCACACCCAGCAATATTCTTTAATATTTGTCCAAATATTTTTCTATGCATATGCAAGCATATATGTCTATAGAACATTTTTTTAAAATGCACAGGATATAGAATCCTGTATACTTTGTTCTCACCTTCTCTTTAGGAATTGATGCAGTATAGACACATCTACATCATTCTTTTGCATAGCAAAGATGTATCGAGGAACATTTAGATGGAGTTCAAACTGCTACAAAAATGAAACTATTGAATATCATTAAATATGGATACACTTTTGCATTCAGATAAGATTGTATCTGAGTGTTCCTAAGTGTGTAGTTGCTGGCACAATACATTAAAGAAGTTCAAGATATTGCTAAGGCTGGGCATGCTGGCACATGCCTGTAAGCAGCAGCCTAGGAAGCCAGGGCCGGGTCCAGTGATTGCGGTGCGAGTCCCACCGGGGACAAGTAGTGAGACCTAGTTCCAAAAAAATAGCTGGGTGTGGTCGTGCATGCCTGTGATCCTAGCTATCTGGGAAGCTGAGGCTGGGGATTGCTTGAATCTGTGGTACCCCGGGCAATGTGAGTCTATGGTTCCACAAGCAAAAATAGCGAGACCAAGTCTCAAAAAAAAAAAAAAAAGATAGTGCTAGGTTAAAAAAAAGTTGTACCAGTTTGTAGTCCCCAGCAAGGTATCAGAGTACCTTTTTCCTGTAGCAACACCAATCCAGTATATTGTTTCTTGATCTTTGACCTTTTGATAAGTGGGAAATTATATCCTGGTTTAATTTTAAATTATATTCTCTAATGAATGAAGATGAATATATTTTTATATGTTTAAAAGTTATGTGTGGAGAGGCTATTTCATGTTTGAGGAAAGAGAGGGGAAAAGAGGCATATAGATGCAAGTATGTTTGTAAATCTGGGAACCGAGGATAACCTTGCCTACTTTTTTCAGAGTTATTAGAGTGGCTTTTTGATGGGATGTAGGAATGGATTCTGAAGTTAGGAGGAATGGAGAATATTTGACAGTCTATGGGAATGAACCAGAGACATGAGAAGCTGTTGGGTAATACTGAAACCTAGTTGGGATTGAATCATGTGTTTATAGTTGTTTCCAATGTACATTTTTTTACTTTTTATCCAGTAGTATTTGGTTTGGAAAGTGAAGAAGGCATATAGTTGAATGCACTGAAATTTTGAAGGGATAAGTGGATACTCCGTAATTAAGAGGACAGGAAGTGAAATCAAGAAAATGATAATGGAGAGAAAACAGGGTGGTGGAACTTGAACTTTAGAGAGATAGAAGGAATACAGTTCTATAATTTGTTCCTATTCCAACTCATATCTCTTCCTCACTATCTTTTTTAATGTATCATCTTGGGGACTGGAGCAACAGGGATTCTGTTCCTGATTCTAATGAACTCAAATGAAGCCCTTCTTTCCTTTTTTCACCCCTCTCTTCAGAAGGCACACACATAACACTCTTGAGTCTTTTAAAACCTTGGTGCTCTGAGTACCAAAAATACCACCCTGGAGCGTGTTAGAGGTATAAAACTTAAAGGCTTTGCTTTAAACCTACTGAATCAGAATTTGCATTTTAATAAAGTTTCCAGGTGGTTCTATGAATGTGGAGGTTTGAGAAGCACTGTTACAGGGTAGGTAAGATTAGAGTGGGGACTCAGAATGTAGTTAGTGGGGCATTGCCTGGGTTGCTTTGAATTACTTCCCCAAACTTGAATGGTAGTCTCTCAGCTTCCACAGGCCACTCCTGTCCCCTACAGGGAAGTGGTGGAATATATGGTCCAGCATTTCAAGCCTCAGATCTTTGGTGATCGCAAGCCGGTGTATGATGGAAAGAAGAACATTTACACGGTTACAGCACTGCCCATTGGAAATGAACGGGTAAGGTTTGAAGTCAGCCTAGACCTGTTTTGGATCTGGGATGGGATCAGAGCTCATGTGAACCTGCTTGGAGTCTGGCAGTCCAGAGATTTCTTTCATCTTCTGTGCTGAGGAAGTGTTTTAGAACAAGGAATGGGTAGATGGTGTTTATTTAACTTACTGTGTATCTGTCTCTGCCCAGAGAGTAGACTTAAAATGGACTTAAAGAACTTCCTACTAGGTATGGTTGAGAGGGACAGAACCCCTGAGCCAAGGTGTCTGGAGAACTGAGGGGCTGAATTTACTCTTATGTCTTCATCATGAGCTCCTATCTTCATTGAGAGCCTCCTAGCTTAAGGAGTAAGCTAGGCAAATTCATGGGGGAGGGGACACTTGGGACATGACAAGGATTTGTTGGACTGTAGGAAAGCATTAGTAATCCTCCTTCCCTTTCTCTCTCTTGAAGGTTGACTTTGAGGTGACTATCCCTGGGGAAGGGAAGGATCGAATCTTCAAAGTCTCCATCAAGTGGCTAGCCATCGTGAGCTGGCGCATGCTGCATGAGGCCCTGGTCAGTGGCCAGATCCCTGTTCCCCTGGAATCTGTGCAAGCCCTGGATGTTGCCATGAGGCACCTGGCATCCATGAGGTACTGGGTGTAGTTAGTATCTGGGCTACTAGTGGTGGCAGAACTGCTATGGGGGGAGGAGGGAAATGAGTACATGGTAAGGTCCCACTGTATGCCTTTCAAATAAACAGTTCTTTGAAACTCTACCATATGCCAGGCAAGTGTGTGTATACATTTAGATGACTTAAACCCTTGACCCTGTCCCTTTTAGATATCTTTGGACCTCACCCCATCTGTCCCAGCAGGGCAGAAAAAGGGTAGAGACTTGTACAAGGTCAGTCACACAACTAATAGAGGATCAGAGCTGGAATTAAAGCCCTGGTGTCCTGCCTTCCAGGCCAGGGCTCCTCTGTGCCCAGGATGCCTCACAGGGTGGGGGCCTGTGCCCGAGGGACCAGTTCTCTGCCTGTCCCTGCCAGGTACACCCCTGTGGGCCGCTCCTTCTTCTCACCGCCTGAGGGCTACTACCACCCGCTGGGGGGTGGGCGCGAGGTCTGGTTCGGCTTTCACCAGTCTGTGCGCCCTGCCATGTGGAAGATGATGCTCAACATTGATGGTGAGTGGGGACAGCTGTGGAGCCAGGGGCACCCTGAATCCAGTGACCACACTCCCAGCCTCATCCCTCCCAGCTCTGCAACCACAGTCCTAGTCTAATTCCTATAGCCCTTGGGACCCTTCCCCACCCCAATACCCTTTAAGGAAGAGGGTGTAAAAAACAGCACCTCCATTTAGTCTGTACAGCAACACCTGACCTGAGTTATACCTACCTGTCCCCACAGTCTCAGCTACTGCCTTCTACAAGGCACAGCCGGTGATTGAGTTCATGTGTGAGGTACTGGACATCAGGAACATAGATGAGCAGCCCAAACCACTGACGGACTCTCAGCGTGTACGCTTCACCAAGGAGATCAAGGGTGAGGAACCAACCAGGCAGGGAATGAAGCAGTGTTTAAAAGAATATCCTCTTGGGATGTGTTCGGGGAAGAGACCAAGCCTGGGCACATGAACGGTCTGGTACAACCCTGACAAACTATGTGTGTATCCAGGCCTGAAGGTGGAAGTGACTCACTGTGGACAGATGAAGAGGAAGTACCGCGTGTGTAATGTTACCCGCCGCCCTGCTAGCCATCAGACGTAAGTTGGTGAGGCTATTAAGTCATGCTAGAGGACTCATAATTCACCCCTACCCAAAGAATGAGCCTTGGACTGACCCTGTTTTCAAAGATAAGCTTTAGGAATTTGGTATCCCTCCCCAACCTTTGTTGGTGCTTTCCTTATTTTACCTCTTCACCTCTGCTCTTCTTCCTTGGGCCTTTACTGTAGAGCAGATGTCTTCCCCTGATTCTGGTTTTGTTTCTGTAAATGTTAGAATGTCTCTCAGGTTGTTCTTCCTCCTGAAAAAGAAATCTGGACTCCTGAGCTAGACCTTGGGGAAACTGTCACTAATTCTGTCTACCCTCTTGATCTCATACTGTGCTGGACTGTGAGTGCACAGTCCTATGTGTCAGGTATTAGGCTTGATACAGGAAAACGGATGAGTCAGATCTGAGCCTTATAAATCTTGCCTCCCAAATCTTTGACTTTTTTCCTTAGAGCAATATATTGCCTGCTTTCCTATGACAAAGTAGGGGAGAAATCAAGTCTGGGAGTTCCCATGGCTATAGATTAGTTATAGGTCTAGAGAATTGAGATTGAATGCTGAACTTTCACACCGAGGCTTCCCTCCCCCCAAACAGGTTTCCCTTGCAGTTGGAAAGTGGACAGACAGTGGAGTGCACAGTGGCACAGTATTTCAAGCAGAAGTACAACCTTCAGCTAAAGTATCCCCACCTACCCTGCCTGCAAGTTGGCCAGGAACAAAAGCATACGTACCTACCCCTAGAGGTAAGACTGCCAAGCAATAACTAGACTGAGGAATAAGCATTTTACCTGCATACTAATCCTCAGAGGTTTGTCCTTCCACTCACAGTCTTTATTCACATTTTGAAGTTTTGGTAAAACTGACATTCTGAGAGGTATGAGGTCATTCTGTGAAATACAGGGCTCCTTCTTATGTGTTAAATTCTTTCTACTCCATCATTCCCTCATGTTTTTGCATAACAGTCAAGCAGAGGTAAACGCTGTATTTACTATTTAATAAGTAATTCATTTAGGAGAGAGAGTTCAAAAATTCATGCTCATGTCTTAATTTATCTCTTCCTGCTATCTGGAACTTAGATCCTAAATGACCTAGAGATAAAAGTATACCTTATCTTACAGAAAATGGAGGTAATTGTTACCTATAATATAAATCTGTCAGTGTACTCTTTTTGAGAAAGTGTTAGACACAAGAAATGTCATGTTTTTATACTTAAGCAGATTTTAAATCCTATAGTTAAAGAAAGACTAGGAATGCTATTTAAGTCATAGAATACAAATGCAAAGTTACTGAAGTATATTTGGTTTGGTATTTAATGAGAAGCTACTGCTCTCTGCTTCATTATCCAGTCTAGTGCTATAGGTCAGTAAACTAATATTACTATCATTGCCTGGAACTTGTTTGAAATGTGGAATCTCAAATTCTGCCTAGACATACTTAATCAGAATGACTTAACAGAATTCAAAGGGAATTTGTAGGAACTTTTAAGTTTAAGAAGTACCTAGACTAGACTACCTTTTTTTTGTTGTTCCAGCCAGCAGGAGTCTGATACATAGGAACAAAGCTCAAGCCTTCTTGAAGCCTATGGAATTTTCTAACTAATCAGAGGGAATTAGGGTGAAGGGAAAAAACCCAAAAACCAAGTAAATAACAGATGATGCACAGAAAGTGGTGTGAAGTGAGTGTGTTCTCTGAGGTATAGACACAAGTTTTTAGGGACAGCCTCAGCTAAAGAGATAGACTTTAGATGATATCTACTCTAAACTGAGATTTTCTTGGAAAATTAATGTTACTTCTGTTTAAAAATAATTTTCAAGGTGAATAAATTATATAGTAATTTATATCTTCATTTTTACTATTGTTTACTTGATAACTATTTATTGCACTCCTACCATGTATATATACTCATAGATACCAGGAATGTAAAGTTCCTGTGATTATTGTGGGAAGATATTAAATTGATAAAGAAATAAGATTGTTTCAGATGGTAGTAAGAAGTATAATACTGTAATGGTTAAGGGATAATACTGTAATGTAAAGGTGATGATCTGCTTTAATTATTGTGATCAGGGAACTTATCTTTTAAGTAACATTTGCGTTTAGTTCCAAATTATGAGATAGAGTTAATCATGTAACACTTGAGAAAGTCTTCCAGATAGGAGGTAAATAACAAGTATACACTCTCAAAAGCAGCAGAGAACTCGAAACTTTTTGAGAGAGCAATAGAGGCCATAATGACTGGTATATGGTGTGTGAGGGGGGGAAAGTAGTAAAAGATCATTTTGGAGAGAGATGCAACATCAAATTTGTCTGTTATAGCTTTGATTATCTTCCTTCGCATACCTAAAAGTTCACTCTCAAACTATGCAATTCATTGGTTTTTGGTATATTCAGAGTTGTACAACAATCACTACTACCTGATTCTAAAACATTTTCATCACCCCCTAAAAGAAAGTTCATACCTATTAGTTGTTACTTACCATTCTTTTCTTCCACTCTCACCAGCCTCTAGTAAGCACTAATCTAATTTGTCTCTTTGGATTTGTCTATTCTGGATATTTCCTATAAATGAATTATATCACATGATCTTTTTTGACTGGCCTATTTCACATAGTATAATGCCACTAAGATTCACCTTATGTCAGAATTTCTTTCCTGTTTGAGACTGAATGTATTCTAGCCAGGCATGGTGGTGTGCGCCTGTAGTCCAAGCATTGGGAGGCAAGAAGCCTGGGATCGCTAGAGTTAGCGGGTTCGAGACTACTCCAGGCAACATAGCGAGACCTGGTCTCGAAAAAGCAGCCTGGCATGGTAGCAGGCACCTATAATCCCAGCTACCTGGGAGGCTGAGGCTGGAGATTGATCGCTTGAGTTTGCAGGATCGGGACTACCACAGGCAACCACAGCGAGACCTAGTCTCAAAAAAAAGACAATGTATTCACCACATTTACTGATGGATGCTTGAATTGTCTCCACCTTTTAACTATTATGAATAATGTTGCTATGAATAGAGGTGTGCAAATATTTGTTCTAGTTCCTGCTTTCACTTCTTCTGAATACTTATCTAGAAGTGGAATTACTGGGTCCTATAGTAACTTTATGTTTAATTTCTTGAGAAATCACCATGTATTTTCCACAGTGGTTATACCAATCTCATATTCCTACCAGCAATGCACCAATAGTTCCAATTTCTCTACATGCTGTTCTTTTAGTCTTTCCTAGTATTGATTCTGTAGCTGAAATAATCTGTAGAGAATGTTCTATCTTGAAGATGCCTTCAAGAGAGCAACCCAAATGTCAGTAATTCTGGATTTCAATTTTTTTCTTTTTCTTTTCTTTTTTTTTTGAGACTAGGTCTCACTATTTTTGCCCATGGAGCTGCAGGCTCATGTTGCCCATGGTACCACAAACTCAAGCAATCCCCAGCCTCAGCTTTCTAGGTAGCTGGGATTACAGGCACACACCACCATGCCCAGCTAAGTTTTTGGAACTAGGTCTCACTACATTGCCCTGGGCAGGACTTGAACTGCAATCCCTGGTCCCCACTGTGACTTCCTAGGCTGCTGCTTACAGACATGCACCGCCATGCCTGGCTGGATTTTCATTTGATTAATTCACTAATTTGTGTGTTCTTTGGGATGTAGAGTTTTAAGTGTAAGTGACCTTGTCCTGATTTTCTGTACCATTGTTCAGCACAAACTCTAGAAATTGGGAAAGGAACCAGTACCTTTGTTAGCCATAAGGAAACAAGTATACATTTTATCTAATTCCTCACAATAGCCTCTTGAAACAGCTAGCGTAGCCGTTTTCTGGTTTTTTGTTGGTGACTGAACTTAAATAAGCAGTCTTAGAATGGTCAAGGTTAACATCACCTAGAATGGCAGAGCTGAGCTTTAAACAAAGGTCTTCTAAACCTGCTCACTGTCCACTCTGCCAAATGACTTCTTATTCATGGCATCCTGAATATGGAATTTCAGGAAGTGAAAGTCTTGTATAATCACTTTTTTATTTTATTTTTTTTGTGTGTGAGTTCTTTGGCCTCAAAGCAGAGGAACCAAATGGCAGGATGTTTCTCAGACACACAGAGGACACTCTCAGTCAGGCATTGATTTTATAGCTTGGAGGCTCAGTGACCATCAGTGGGAGGGGCTTAAAAGTTAAGAGCCTTCCCTGTAGGTTGCAGGATGAAGCATCTGACTGCCTGTCACCATTTGAGAGCTTCCTACTAACCACTAACTACTAGGTAGTGTTTAATACGTTATTTGGTATTCAAAGGGCTCTAGACTAGAGCCTTTGGTAAATGTAGTTTCATACTAGTTTATTTGAGTATTAACTGTGTTCCAGAACTGTACTCATTTTTTTAAAAATTTTAATCTCCAGACAATCCTATGAGATTGTTAGTCTCGCCATTTAGCTTATGAGATTAGAACCTAAATTTTTAATCATAAAATGGCTTTATTTTCTTTTGTATTGCAAATGGATATTTGCTAGCTTAGCTAACCACAAAGAAGTTTGTAGTCCCCTTCCTGGAACTGATAGACAAGTTTTCTTTCCTTTCTCTGGGGTCTGGCCTACAGGGTGGACTGGCTACTTGTCTTTGTTTTCTCAGGTCTGTAACATTGTGGCTGGGCAGCGCTGCATTAAGAAGCTGACGGATAACCAGACTTCAACCATGATAAAGGCTACTGCTAGATCAGCCCCAGACAGACAGGAGGAAATCAGCCGCCTGGTCAGTGAGACTGCAGAGGAATGTATGCTTGGTTGCTCAGTTTTTGGGGTCCCTGATAGCACAGGTGCTTTTCTGCCTGCCAGGACCCTTAGGAGAACACAAGTCTGAATTTGTTACCTTGAACTCCATAATACTCTTGATTCTTGACCCTGTAGCTACTTTGCTTCCCATCTCTACCTTATTACTTCCCACTGTGATCTCACTTTTAACCTCACTTTCCACTCTCTGCCTCCTCCCCTAAACTACCCCTTCCCCTATACACCTTTTAATACTAATCCTTGACAGCTCTTTAGGACTTTCTCCTTGTAACCCAGAGAATAAATAGGACTGCCAAGCTGCTGCTCTCCTGAGATCCTCTTCTTTTGTTTTCAGATGAAGAATGCCAGCTACAACCTAGATCCCTACATCCAGGAATTTGGGATCAAGGTGAAAGATGACATGACGGAGGTGACAGGGCGAGTGCTGCCGGCGCCCATCTTGCAGTACGGCGGCCGGGTGAGCAGGGTCAGGGCTAGACAACATCTCTGGGGCATTTGGGGGGAAGGTTGGGTTGTGCAGCCAGGGGCTTTTGCTCCCCTACGTACTGGGCTCTATTGAAGCTCACCTGGGCACCCCCTCTACCTATCCCCAGAACCGGGCCATTGCTACACCCAATCAGGGTGTCTGGGACATGCGGGGCAAACAGTTCTACAATGGGATTGAGATCAAAGTCTGGGCCATCGCCTGCTTCGCACCCCAAAAGCAGTGTCGAGAAGAGGTGCTCAAGTAAGGAGGGTTGGGTATGTGGGCGGAAGGGTGGAAAGGATCCTAGAGCTTCCCTTTCCCTCAAGGTGCCAAGATCTGATTCTTCTCTCTGAACCTTGACTTTGCCTCCCTGTGCTGACTCAAATTTCTGCCTATTCCTCTTCTGTGCCTCTGTGGTCAGGAGTCTTGATAAGGAGCCACAGCTTTGTCAAAGATGATTTCAGGACATGGGTTTCCTAGGGGAAGCCTCAGTTATTTTATTGTTACAATTGTTAAGTAAGTAGTAGAAGTAAGTAGTAAGTAGTGGAAGTGGCGGTAATGACTGTTTATTATTTCATTTTCATAATGAAGAGGTAATCCAGTTTTAGGCATATTGAATCTCCAAAAAAGTTAAAAATAACGTGTATAAGGTTTTCATATCAAGAAGGTGGTAGAGTTGAGATCAAATCACAGCTGAGACTTCAAAGCTTATTTCCTAATTGGGAACCAAAAAAGTAGCAGCTTGCTTGGCTCTTCCTTTGAGCTGTCTTCTGTGCACATAATTCCTTCAGTCCGGACCAAGTGACCTGAGTTAGGTGACTGAGTCCTCTGAGCCACCTGCGACTGAGGACTGGGATTAGTTGTTAGCTGTGAAGAAAATGATAGTTTCAAGGAACAGGTTAGCAAAATGATGATCTTGAGGGAGTGACCCTTCTAAAGGAAAAAAAGTTTTATTATTTCAGATAATATGTATTGTGATACTTCATATATCACAAAATTCACTCATTTAAAGTGTACACTTGGTAGATCCTGCAGTTTACTGACTGGTGGCATATTCTCTTGGGTTTTAAGTGGAGTCAGTGACACTGGAGCTGAGGAAGACCATGGAGCTGACCCCTTTGGGTAGTGTTAAGGATAATAAAGATATGCTGGTGGGTTCAGCTTGTCTTAGGTTATTTATTTTTATGGAGGTAACATTGGTTTACATTGTTTTTTTTTTTGTGTGTGTGTTAAGGATAATAAAGATATGCTGGTGGGTTCAGCTTGTCTTAGGTTATTTATTTTTATGGAGGTAACATTGGTTTACATTGTTTTGTGTGTGTGTGTGTGTGTTAAGGATAATAAAGATATGCTGGTAGGTTCAGCTTAGGTTATTTATTTTTATGGAGGTAACATTGGTTTACATTGGTTTTTTTTGTTTGTCTTTTGAGACTAGGTCTCGCTATTTTTTGCCTGTGGAACCACAGGCTCTCGTTGCCCGGGTTACCACAGACTCAAGCAATCCCCAGCCTCAGCTTCCCTGGTAGCTGGGGTTACAGGTATGAACCACCATGCCCAGCTATTTTCTTGGAACTAGGTCTCGCTACGGGCCCCAGGCTAGGGATCGAACTGCGATCCCTAGCCCCGGCCACATCCTAGGCTTAAGCTTACAGGCACGAGCCACCGTGTCTGGCTGGTTTACATTGTTTATCTAAACAACATAAACAAACAATAGAGGATCTTCCCCCTTAAGTGTCGTTATCACAAGGCACCCACCACCATAACACCTATAGTTCACCAACATAGTCCAGTGTGTCTTCCCCATCTTGCTGTTGCCCCTCCTCTTCTCTGACCTTAGCGTTTTCATCAGAATTAGTTACAGCTGCCAGATACTCCTCCCCTTCTTCCCTCTCCCCTCAAGTACATAACTACCATCTTTACAATTAAATACAGTTCCTCTTAAATATGTTCTTTTCCTTTTCCTGGTTTCTTAAAATTTTAGTCCTGTTTAGTCCAGGCTGCTCCTAGTCTTAGCCTAGCATTTGTGTCACCTTGTTGGTAGCTCTGCTCACTACTCACTATGTGGTTTTTTCTTACTCCCATTACCTTCCCCTGCCCAGTTCTTTTGAGAAATGGTACATTGTTTTGTATACTTAAGGTACAGAAATTGGTAAACCTCAAATCTCAGAGCTGGAACAAGTCATTTCTTCAAACATCCTTAGATTAAAAGGACAAAGTGACTTGTACACCTGGATTGCTGAATGTGTCATTCTGAGCTAAAGATGAAGATTTGGCAGTGTTTAACTATGGCAGTGGATGAGCTTGTCCAGAGAGAATATGTATAGTGAACAGAGGCTGAAAATAGAACTCAGAAAAACTGGACAGGAAATGGAGCAACATTCCTAAATGTGTTTTAGGGGGTGGTGTCCAGAACTCGGGAAAAGACACACTTTTCACCAAGACAGAAGCAAGAGGACATGAAGGAGGTTGTAGATTTCCCAACCAGATCTGACCTAGTAGTAAGAGAGTAGTTCGGGAATACTTGCCTTGAAGCAGAGAACCACTAATAATACAATCTAGTAACACTTTGGCTTTTTAAATAATTGTTGTGTAGTTAGATATACGGTAGATAGGAAGAAGTATTGTTAGTTACCCATCAGATCTCTGAAAAATAGGTTGTATTTTTAATTAAACATTTATTTTAAAATATTTTTAAAAACAGTGTATTATAGCAAGCATGCATTTATCCATCATTCAAAGTTTTGTCATATTTTATCTTTTAAACGAAGATTACAGATAAATTTGGAGTTCCTTTACATCTTCTGTTCTAGCTCTATCCTTTTGATTGCAGCCACTGTAATGAATTGTTATAGTATACCTATGCAGTTTGTATATTTTATAACTATAAATTATTTAAAGTTACCCATAACAGTACTAAAAGTTACCCATAACCCATATTTATTTGTGATTTTTTTCACTTTGTGAAAATTTTTCTTTCTACTCTGAATTTCATAATCTATCATATTGATAATTTATATGCTATGTGATAACATCCCTTAAATAATTGCTTTTAAAAGTTCTTTAGATCGGGCATGGTGGTGCATGCCTGTAATGCAAGCTCTGGGAGGCAAAAGGCCAGGGATTGCTTGAGTTTGTGGGTTTGAGACTACCCCAGGCAACATAGTGAGGCCTGCTTTCAAAAAAGCAGTCAGGCGCAGTGGCAGGTGCCTGTAATCCCAGCTACCTGGGAGGCTGAGACTGGGGATTACTTGAGTCTACAGGAACAGGACTACCCTGGGTAGCATAGTGAGACCTAGTCTCTAAAAAATTATCTGGGCAAGGTGGCGTGTACCTATAATCCCAGCTACTTGGGAGGCTGAGGCTAGGAATCACTTGAGTCTGTGGGTTTGAGACTACCCCAGGCAATATAGCAAGATCTAGTCTCTTAAAAAAAAAAGTTCTTTAATTGTACTTCATTACTTTTAATCTAAATGCAGTATTTTGGCTGGGCATGGTGGTGGATGCCTGTAGGTGGCAGCCTAGGAAGCCACAGCCAGGGCCAGAGATCACGGTTCGAGTGATGCTGGGGGCACATAGCGAGACCTAGTCCCAAAAAAATAGCTGGGCGTGGTGGTGCATGCCTGTAATCCCAGCTACCTGGGAGTCTGAGGTTGGGGATTGCTTGAGTCTGTGGTACCCCGGGCAATGTGAGCCTGCGGGTCCACGGACAAAAATAGTGAGACCTAGTATAAAAAAAAAATGATAATAATAAATGCAGTATTTTCACAAATTAAATTTCCTGCTGCTCATTCAGTCTATGTTTATGTAGCTTGATTTCTTTTAAATCTGCTGCATATTTATATTCTATTACAACTTTGTCTTCCATTCATAGGGTGTAAAGCCCTAAATCCAAAGGAAAGAAACTTGTGTGATTATTCACTCTAACGCTTCAGAGCACCATTGGGAAGGAGGGAGCTCAGTTTTACTGAGTATCCTCTGTGGTCTGGTCACTATTCAAACCTATTTATTACAATTTCAGCAAAGAGACCTGTTCCTCTTGGGCACCTGCCTATTACTGTGGACCTTTGACAGAGTCAGCTGCTTGAGTGGGACATGGTGGAGACCACCATGAGAATTCCGACAAGTCCCTTTCTCAGATTCTTTCAGATCTCTGCTTATACCACTGAACACTTACCCTGTCATGTCCTGTTCAATTATAAGTGTATTTTTTGCATTAGTTATGATCATGTCTAATTTATCTTAGAATCTCTCAATGCCTGTCATCATGTTAGGCACCTAAAGCAGAGGCATTGGTCCAAAATAAAGTGAAACTTACTACCACTGTCATGACCATACTTACCTTGCAGGAACTTCACAGACCAGCTGCGGAAGATTTCCAAGGATGCGGGCATGCCCATCCAGGGTCAGCCTTGCTTCTGCAAGTACGCACAGGGGGCGGACAGCGTGGAGCCCATGTTCCGGCATCTCAAGAACACCTACTCTGGGCTGCAGCTCATAATTGTCATCCTACCAGGGAAGACACCGGTGTATGGTACAGTTCTCTTGGGACAGTAACAATGATAAGACTTCTCAGGGTAGCCCCTTGGAAGGACTCTGGATTCTTTTAGCCAGAGCTATTCCTGAATGTCAGTACTCAGCTATAGCCTGTATAAGCTATTGAGTTTTACCAGATTCTGCTTGCCTTCTCATACCCTCTCCCCATAACGTTTACTGTGGTCTTCTGTGTATTGGTCTTTATGCCAGGTTAAGTTGAGCTAGATACATATATGGTTTTGTGCGAATTCCAATTCTTAGGTGTTGTCTATAAGAACAGTGTCCATCATCGGACCCAAGCACAATTTGTGTTGTTGGTTTTGTAGTGTTCCATTCCTGGAAATGGGTGACTCAGAGTTTTGGAGAAGTTTTCTTTCTCTCTCTTTTCTCTTTTATGAATAGGAATGATGGCCAGGCACGGTGGTGTGTGCCTGTAAGCGACAGTTTATGGAGTCATGGTGGGGTCTGGGGATCATAGTTCGAGTCCCACCCACGGCAACACAGTGAGACCTAGTCCCCAAAAATAGCTGGGTGTGGTGGCGTGCGCCTGTATTCCTAGCTACCTGGGAAGCTGAGGCTGGGGATTGCTTGAGTCCAGGTACCACAGGCAACATGAGCCTGCCGTTCCACAGCAAGACTTAGTCTCCAAAAAAGAAAAAGGGAATGATTTACTTACATATTTCAATACTTTCACTCCATTTTCCTTTCTACCTCTCCTGTTTACGAGAAGTGCCTTCTCTTAATTTGCTTAATTAGTTCATATGTTCTCTTGTCCCCTAATCCATCTTGCTATCTTTGGGGCTTCACACCCTTAAACTTCTACAGATTCTCCGTCCTTAAGCATGTTACCACAATTATGCCATCTCCTATAGCATTTATCATCCTGTTTTCTTATTTTCATCATTAAACCTTTTGAATGAGTTCTCTGCATTCACTACACACACTTCCTCACCAACCACTTATTCCTCATCCTTTTCATCTATCTACCTTTATCCTAAACCTCTCTTCTACAGAGGTCACCAGTGACTTTTTCAGTTTTTCTCTTCCTTTAATTTCTTGTTACTTGGCCAAGCATGGTGGCTCATGCCTGTAAGCAGCAGCCTAGGAAACTGCAGCTGGGTCCAGGGATTGTGGTTCAAGTCCCGTTGGGAGCACCTAACAGAGACTTGGGCGTGGTGACACACACCTGTAATCCCAGCTACCTGGGAAGCTGAGGCTGGGGATTGCTTGAGTCTGTGGTACCCCAGGCAACATGAGCCTGTGGTTCCACAGGCAAAAATAGCAAGACCTAGTCTCAAATAAATAAATAAACAAATGAATACATACATACGTACTTCTTGATACTTTCTTTCATTTCTCCTTATTTTTGTCAGTACCAGGACGTCTGGTATTTTCAAGGTTTCTCTCTTCTGCCCTCTCTCTGTCTTTACATTTTATTAAACTTCCCCACTTCAGTTGCCTTGGGCATCAACCTATTGTTATGCATTGGGACTATCCTAAAATCATTACATTCTCTGCACCTCCCATTGTCCCCTTACCTCTTTTTTTTCTACAATAATTTATTGTTTACCTGCTCTGTGTAAATCACTTAAATTTTGAATGCTTTTTAGTAAATAAAACATGTAGTATCTTCCCTTAAAAAGTGTTTGGTGGGTAGTTTTCTTTGATAGTTAACCCTTTGTATTGCTAAACCCTTCTTCTATGTTTGACATCACAGTGGTTTCTGAGTAGCTTTGCCCACATTTTGGAGACAGTCTGATTTCTTTTTGTTTGGTTTATTTACAGTCTTAAGACATATTCTCATTTTCTACCCACATTCTTCAACTTAATTTTTTATTTCTTGTCTTTCTGAGTAGATTGTTTTTTTTTTGTTTGTTTGTTTTTTGAGACTAGGTCTCGCTATTTTTTTGCCCATGGAACCGTAGGTTCTCGTTGCCCGGGGTACCACAGACTCAAGTAATCCCCAGCCTCAGCTTCCCAGGTAGCTGGGATTACAGGCACGTGCCACCACACCCAGCTATATTTTTGGAACTAGGTCTCGCTACGGGCCCCAGGCGGGACTCGAACTGCCATCCCTAGCCCCGGCTGCTTCATAGGCTGAAGCTTACAGGCACGAGCCACCATGCCCAGCTCTGAGTAGATTGTTGAATGTGATTTTTTATGATTATATTTTTTAAAAACTTTGTTTCACAGAATTAAACTTTTCATGAATCTCATCTTTGTTTAACTTTTTCAATTTTATCTTGTACTGTTATCTTTGCCACATATACTGACTTGTTTTGGAATTGCAGCTGGATTTTAAGCATGACTATGCCAGCTTGTTTCAGCAAATTTTTCTGAACTTTATAAATTATCCATATTAAAAACTACATTTAACAATTGCCTGACAATAGTAGGTCTCTAAATGCTCATTTTTTGTCTGTGTTTTCCAGCCTATGGTTTTGGTCACATCATTTGTCTTTGCCTAGATCTAAATGAAATAGTCTTCTTATCCCCCCACCACCATTAAAATTCTCTTTATCATTCAAGTCCTATTTAAAGTTCTTATTTCTCAAAGTCTTTCATTCAACCTAGATTGTAAACTCATTCTTTTGGATTCCTCTAGAAATTTTACCAGGCTGCTGATCACCTTGCTATTGTTATTTTGAACATAGAGTAGACCTGATTCTACTCAAATCTTCCCTCTTTGCATAGATGCCTATAATATAAGCAGTAATTATTTCTGGAGGGAAATAATTGACCTGGAACCCATGTTTCTTGGGCCTTAAATTGATGACCCTTGGATAGAAAATAATCTTTTTAAAACTCCCTTGAATATTAATTCTTATTTCAGATTTCTTCCATTAAAGGAAGAATCCAATGTTTTGGCTTGCCTGAGGATTTTAGTACAGTATGCTTGGGGAAGGCCATGCTTACACTAGGATTTTCCTTTTCATAAGCTTAATAATATTACTCCTCTCTTCAATGTCATACTGTGATTAAAACCCTGGCTTGGACATTAGGGCCATCCACCTAGGAATTAAGCTAGCAAATTAACAAAAATAGTTAGATTTTTTTCTAAAGACCTGTCACCCTCCCTCATGGAAGGGCAAGTGATTAGGTTTCTCCTTGTGATAGTCAAAGCAAGGTGAAGATGACATTGTGGTTGCCATGAAAATACAGAAGGACAGTATTACATTTGCCCAATTTTCATCTAATAACAGACCTCATCCTGTTTTTAGTATATTTTAATCCTTCCTGGCCACTAATTGATACTATAGTTGAATGTAAACTTTTTATTAAAATGTAATATAGGCCAGGCACATGGTGGCGTGTGCCTGTAAGCAGAAACCTAGGAAGGCGTGCCAGGGACCGGGGATCGCAGTAGCGAGACCTAGTCCCAAAAAGAATAACTGGGCATGGTAGCGCGTGCCTGTAATCCCAGCTACCCAGGAAGCTGAGGCTGGGGATTGCTTGAGTCCGTGGTACACTGGGCAACGTGAGCCTATGGTTCCACATGCAAAAATAGTGAGACCTAGTCTCAAAAAAAAAAGGTGTAATATATATAACAAAAAATTTTATGTGTAGATCAGTGAAATTTCAGTGTCACAGCAGTATAACTAGTACTCAGTTCTGGTAGTAGAACTTTACCACAACCCAGGACTGCCAGTCAGTACAACTCCCCTCCAAGTCAGTAGTGAAACACTATTCTGGTTTGTCATGCCAGGAATTAGTTTTACCTGTCTTTGAACTTTATATGAGTGGCATCATATATTAAGTACTATGTATGCGACTCCTTTGACTATAGAGCAACTTAACATATCTTATTCATTTTGTTAGTAGACATAGTTGGGTTATTTCTAGTTTTGGCTATTATAAATTTCAGTGAACATTATTATACATGTCCTGCAAATAGCACATATTTGCCCATTCCTACTGGGTTTATATGCAGGAGGAATTTTAAATATACTGATTTGCACTTCTGCTTGCAATGTATGAAAATTCTATATACTCTACATCTTCATCAGACTAGATATTACCCTTTATTTTAGCCATTCTTAGGGGTGTTTAGTAATATTTTGCTTTTAGTTTGATTTCTGTAATGATTGAAAAAGCTGAGTATCTTTTTAAGTATCTTAGGTATTTCACTAGGTTCTTTTGTAAAATGCCTTCAAGTCTTGTCTTATTAGTTTAACAACTTTCTTATTGATCTAGTTTCTGTAGTGTAGTGGTTATCATGTTCGCCTAACCTTCTTATTGGTTTAGGTGTTCTTCATAATGCCCTTTTTGACTGTGTGTATTAAACCTATCTTCTCTCTGTGGCTTTGCTTTTTACATTCTTACTGGGGTTCAGTGAAGAGAAATTTAAAATCTTACGTGGTCTAGTTTATCAATACTTTTCCTTATTCCTGTTATTATCTGTGTCTTATTTAAGGCCATAATATACTAGATTGTGTTTTCTTTTTTTAAAAATTAACTTTAGCACTTCATTATCTCCACCAAAAACTATTGTTTTTTTTTTTTGTTTTGTTTTGTTTTTTTTGAGACTAGGTCTTGCTATTTTTGCCCGTGGAACTACAGGCTCTCGTTGCCCGGGGTACCACAGACTCAAGCAATCCCCAGCCTCAGCTTCCCAGGTAGCTGGGATTACAGGTGCGCGCCACCACGCCCAGCTATTTTGTGGAACTAGGTCTCACTACGGGCCCCAGGCGGGACTCGAACTGTGATCCCTAGCCCCGGCCGCTTCATAGGCTGAAGCTTACAAGCACGAGCCACCGTGCCCGGCCAAAAACTATTGTTTTTGCTGTCCCCTGGCAGTGGTTCCTCCTCAAGTATAAGGCATCAAACCTCAGGCTCCTGTCCATACCTGGAATCTGCAGATGTATCCAGGATAAAAGCAGAAGATAGTTCACGTCTTTGAGATTTCTGTTATGTCTCTGGACTTTTATCTACTACATTTCATGTTGTCTCAGGATGTCTTTGTTGCTTTAGAAAAGATGACGCCTTATTTATTTATTTATTTACTTACTTACTTTTTTTTTGAGACTAGGTCTTGCTATTTTTGCCCGTGGAACTGCAGGCTCTCGTTTCCCAGGGTACCACAGACTCAAGCAATCCCCAGCCTCAGCTTCCCAGGTAGCTGGGATTACAGGCGCGCGCCACCACGCCCAGCTATTTTTTTTGGAACTAGGTCTCGCTACGGGCCCCAGGTGGGACTCGAACCGTGATCCCTAGCCCCGGCCACTTCATAGGCTGAAGCTTACAAGCACGAGCCACCGTGCCCGGTCTCGATGACGCCTTATTTTATGTGACTTCTTTGAATGTTCTCTACAGGAACACTGGGTTACCACTAACTACTGTCATCTCTCTTAGAAGTAAAATAACCCCTTAATTTTTTCAATTTGCTCAAGTTTCTGCCATTGAAAGCTTGTAAACCCTTCAGTGACTTCCTCCCTGTTTTATCAAAGTGTATGTCTGTATACATTCATTTTTTCTTTGAGTGGCACTATATCCAAAGGGTGTTTCTAGTCCTTATTTTATCTGATCTCTTAGCAACCTTTAATTTTGTTGACCATTTGCTTCTTGAAGATCAAACCCCCCCCCCTTGGCTTTAATGGTAGAAGAATGTCTTGATCTTCTTCCTAGTTATCTGATTTTTTTTTGGTCCTTAATAGACTCATCTTCTTATTCTCCAGTTATTGGGAATTCCTCAAGATTCAGGTCTAAGTTCTCTTTGCACTCTGTTCTCTTCCTTGGTAGTCTCACCAAGATCATTCCTTAGTTACTCCTTATACCTAAACATCCCACAAGTTTGCATATCTATTTCAGGCTACTAAACTGAGAAGTTATCCGTAAAATTACTTTCCCTTACTCAGATATGTAATTTCTGTGTCAGAAATTTTTTTAATCAATTTGCTTCTCTCCATCTTGACAACAGCTTTCTAAATATGAGCTGTTTTCCTTATATATTTCTTATTTCTTCTTTAGGTAAGTCTACTGACCACCTTTACATTGCAGTTCAGAGATTACTTACTTAAGAATCCTCTCCTAACTCTGCTATTACCCCTGTATATACTCTCATAGTGCCATGAAGTTTTTTTGTGGTAGCATTTGTCATTGTTGTAATTCTCATGATTTTTAAAACCTAGTCACTGTAGAGTGATTGTTAGTGATAAATTAACATTGTAAAAATAAGGCCCATATGGATTTCTAGTCACCATTGCATATACTAACACCTTTGCTACCTGATAACAAGTAGGCATTGAGTAAGTATCTGCTGAATGCACTAATCAGTTCTCTCCTGCTTATAGCTGAAGTGAAGCGTGTTGGAGATACACTCCTGGGAATGGCTACACAGTGTGTACAAGTGAAGAACGTGGTGAAGACATCACCTCAGACTCTCTCCAACCTCTGCCTCAAGATCAATGTCAAACTTGGTGGCATTAACAACATCCTAGTCCCACACCAGCGGTATGAACACTTGCCCACGGTACCATGGTGGGGATTGATGAAAAGATAGAACCCCAGTGAGGCAGGCACAAGGAAGAAAAAACTAAAGTGGGTGCTTAAAGGTGCCAGGAAGGCTGGGCACAGTGGCGCATGCCTGTAAGCGGCAGCCTAGGAAGCTGTGGCTGGGACCAGGGATCGTGGTTCGAGTCCCTCCTGGGGCCCGTAGCGAGACCTAGTTCCAAAAAATAGCTGGGCGTGGTGGTGCGCGCCTGTCATCCCAGCTACCTGGGAAGCTGAGGCTGGGGATTGCTTGAGTCTGTGGTACCCTGGGCAACGTGAGCCTGTGGTTCCACAGGCAAAAATAGCAAGACCTAGTCTCAAAAAAAAAACCATAAAGGTGCCAGGAAGAGAAAATTTAACTATTCATCATTTGTTTTCTCTTTTTGTTCAGCTCTGCCGTTTTCCAACAGCCAGTGATATTCCTGGGAGCAGATGTTACACACCCTCCAGCAGGAGATGGGAAAAAACCTTCTATCACAGCAGTGAGTGATTCTTTCCATCTTAAAGTTTTGCTCTCAGACTCCAAGACTGCACGTGATTTGCTTTTCTCAGCACTAACTCTTGACCGATCATAAGCTCTCCTTTTAATTGCTGTTCCCATTAGCCATTCCCTTGGTGTCATAAAACTAACTTTGTATGGTGTCTTTTTTTCTTCCCAGAGAGATCACTGAGAATGTAGGCTGTAGCCAAAGACTTGACCCACCCCATCACTCTTGCTCTGTGTTCAAGTTTCTCTCTCCAGGCCCGCTTTAGAGATAGGGGTTGCTATATCTCTTCTTCGAAATGCCTTTTTTTTTTTTTTTTTTTTTTTGAGACTAGGTCTCCCTATTTTTGCCCATGGAATCCCAGGCTCCCATTGCCCGGGGTATCATAGACTCAAGCAATCCCCAGCCTTAGCTTCCCAGGTAGCTGGGATTATAGGTGCATGCCACCATGCCCAGCTATTGTTTTGGGACTAGGTCTCACTGTGTTGCCCCCAGCGGGAATTGAACCACTCCAATCCCTGGCCCTGGCCGTGGCTTCGTAGGCTGCCGCTTATAGGCATGCACCACTATGCTGGCCTCAAAATGCCTTTTAAGGGAGTAACTTATGCCAGGCACGGTGGCTCGTGCCTGTAAGCTTCAGCCTATGAAGTGGCTGGGGCTAGGGATTGTGGTTTGAGTCCTGCTCGGGACAATATAGCAAGACCTCATCTCCCCCAAAAAAAAATAGCTGGGCGTGGTGGCGCATGCCTGTAATCCCAGCTACCTGGGAAGCTGAGGCTGGGGATTGCTTGAGTCTGGTACCACGGGCAACGGGAGCCTGCCGTTCCATGGGCAAAACCAGCGAGACCTAGTCTCAGAAAAAACGGGGGAGTAACTTAGTTGTTGGGGCTATCCTAACCTCTTCCCCATCCCTACTAGATTAGATGTCTTTCCAATTCCTCTCTTGACTTTTCTCTGCCTGCTGTCTCTCAGAAGCTTCTTTCCTACTTCTCTTCGCATAGTCCTCACATTTCTCTAAGCAGACTGTTCTTATCTCAGTTAATGCAGGGAAACCCTATACTATGCTTATTTCTAACCTAGTGGCCATCTATTCTAAGCTCTGGCCTCTATCCTCTTTGAAAATGATGTTACTTGCATCAACGACAAGAATACTCGTCACCCTGGTTCCTGTGTAGATTAGCACACAATTGAAAAAAGGACAAACTTATGACTGGCTTTGAGGTAGCATTGAGGTAGCAATGCAAAATTTTACATACCCCTCTTTAACGGGCAGGGAATAAAAATTTGAAGTTGGGATACATCCTGTGCAAGGCAGATTATATGTATCACCACAGGACTGCAAATGTCATTAATTTGCAAGGAGAAAAGAAGTCATAGAAGATCATGTAGGCTAAGTAACTTCTGTATGGATAGTGGAACAGAGGTTGAAATGAGAGTTTGTTGAAACCACAGCCCTGCTCAGTTCAGTTGCATTGTTTTCTTGCTAAGAAATCTTTCCTCAAACTGACATCCTGACACAGGAGGGTGGGAAGATCTGGGGACTGATTCTGCTGCCTTTGTTGTAGGTGGTGGGCAGCATGGATGCCCACCCCAGCCGCTACTGTGCTACTGTGCGGGTTCAGCGACCGCGGCAGGAGATCATTGAGGACTTATCCTATATGGTGCGTGAGCTGCTCATTCAGTTCTACAAGTCAACCCGCTTCAAGCCTACCCGCATTATCTTCTACCGAGATGGGGTTCCTGAAGGCCAGCTCCCTCAGGTAGGGCCCACAATAAGTGAAGAACAACTTCATGTTGAGGTCAGAGTGCCTGATGATAGCCGAGCGTACAACTACATACCATTTCTAAGGTTGGAACTGGGAAGTGCTACTTCTTGGGGAACTTTGTTAAATGGAATAGGATTGGGGCCAGAGGTCACATTTGAGAGGCAGAGTACACAAGTAGCTGTAGGCCTTTCTTTCTACAGAAGACCCTCATGCCTTTTGCTGGTTGGTTCATGAAGACTCATTCTGTACACTAGTGATTCTCAAACTTTAGCATGTATCAAGGTCACCTGGGGGGCTTATTAAAAACATTTAACAGGGCTCTACCCATAGCATTTTGATTTAGTGAGTTTTGGTTGAGGCCCTGTAACTTGTATAGTTCTCATCAGTTCCTGGATGATGCTGTGTTCTAGAGAACACACTTTAAGAACCAGTGCTCTTAACCTGCCTTCATAATGTTCCTCATATTCTTTCTTTGTGGCAGGCCTTCATATACTTTCCTAGACTACTGAATTGGTCACCTTGATTATTCTTTAATAAGAGAAATATGACTACTATTTATTGGGTACCTCTTATGTGTCATTAATTGTGTTAAACACTCCATATGTGTTCTATTTAGTGTTTCCAGTAGTTCTATAAAATTTTATCAGTTTGACAGAGGAGGAAATTGAGACTAGGAAATGTTAAGTGATTTATTTTCATTATCAACCTAGTAAGTGGGGGAAGTAGGTCAGATATATTAGTCTGATTCCAAGATCCATGCTCTTAGTTCTTATGCCTAATTTCCTATAAGCCATCCAGTTTGTCCTAAAAGTCCAAGTAAATGTATTATCATTTATCTATTCTGAAATATCTCTATTCTGAAATATCTATGGCTTCCCATAGTCCAAAGTTAAAATTCAAACTGCTTAGAAAAGCAGTTAGCCAGTTATAAATCCACTATTAGGTTTTCTGTGCTTCAACTTTATTATCTGTTTTACTGCTGGTCTTATCAGCAATGTCAGTAGAGGTGGATAAAATGAGACTTAGCAGGGTTAAATAAGTTCCTTCAGATAATACTAGATAATGATTGACTTAAAACTAGTTCTAAGTGACTCCAAATTTTATTTGCCTTACCTGTGGTCATTTACCTGTTCATTTTCTGGTAATTGTGCTTTCCTAGAAGACTGAATTAAGCTCCATTGTCTATACCCTTTGTCTGAACTATATATGATCCCAACCCTATCTGACCATAGGGAAATACCCATCATTCTCCTGATTCATAAGTCAACCTTACTTTTGGCGTTGTGATTTTAGTGATTTCTCTGTGAAATTTGATTCTGTGTCCCAATGTTGAGCCTTCTTTGTATAGGAATCAGGTGAGTGCTCTCTGCTGATGTCAAACCTTCCAGCCACGGAAGAAACATGTTAGGTCTGTTGAGTTATAAGGCTGATATGGGCAGTAAGTGCTTATCATATAATTGTTGAGCAAAAAGTCATTACAAGTTGCAACCCCTTCATTCAAAAAAGATATGTGAATTTAAGAGGGACTGTGTGTCTCTCTGTCTTCTTCATCACCCTGTGCCTAGATCCTCCACTATGAGCTGCTGGCCATTCGTGATGCATGCATCAAACTGGAAAAAGACTATCAGCCTGGGATCACATATATTGTGGTGCAGAAACGCCATCACACCCGCCTTTTTTGTGCTGACAAGAATGAGCGAGTGAGTGAGGGATTGAGGAGGCCACCCATACCCTCATCTTAATATGGAAGAAGTCCTTGAAATAAAATCTGGGTATTTAGTCCTTGGTCTATCCATCTCCCTGGCCCTTTTCTTCACTTAAACTCTTGTGGTTCTTCCTCTACCATGTCCTTTCTTTAGTTTCTCCAACTCCCTTTCTTCCCTTATGCTTCCTCTCCCTCCTCCCAGTTCCCTCCTGGCCTATAGACCCCATAGATAGACCAGCTCCCAGAGAAGGGAAAGGGAACTGCCATTTATTGAACTTCTTTTATGTGCCAGACACTGTACAAGGCGTCTTCCTCACAGCAGACCTGTGAGGTAGGTATTATTGTTTACAGCTTAATCTCATAAAGGTTAAATGCCTTGCTAAGACCACACAGCTAATAAATGGTGAAACCTGCACTTAATTGCAAGTCTCTGTGACTTTATAAACCCATTATTTCTAAAACTGGTGCCCTCTGGGAATAGTAACTTCTGCTTTACTCTGAAGATTCTGGTGGAGTCAGAGTAGAATGAATCGGGGTCTGGTGTGACCAGACAGGTCTTGGGATCTTGGTTGTCTTTGTTTTTATACAGATTGGGAAGAGTGGTAACATTCCTGCTGGGACTACTGTGGACACCAACATCACCCATCCATTTGAATTTGACTTCTATCTGTGCAGCCATGCGGGCATCCAGGTAGCTGGGCTATGTCCTTGTATTTCCAGTGGGTCGATTATTATTAGTCGATTATTCCCAGTGCCTTCAGAGTCTATCCGTCACACTGTGAGTGATGTTCGAATCAGGCTTGTTTGCTTATTAATAAACCCATAAAACACTTGAACAGAAGTGTATTTTGAACATCTCAGTGGTTGTCCATTATAAAGTTATCTTTTGACATAGGTGACTGTTCTGTGCGTTCTTTGTTGTGTCTTTCAACTCAGCTGTATTCCTAAGAGTCATTTTATTCCCCATCATCAGCCCTCTCCTTTCCCTAACCTGGGATGCCCTCATCTTCCTGTCTTCCCAGGGCACCAGCCGACCATCCCACTACTATGTCCTTTGGGATGACAACCGTTTCACAGCAGATGAGCTCCAGATATTGACATACCAGTTGTGCCACACCTATGTACGATGTACACGCTCCGTCTCTATCCCAGCACCTGCCTATTACGCCCGTCTGGTGGCTTTCCGGGCACGATACCACCTGGTAGACAAGGAGCATGACAGGTGAGATCAGGCAGGCTTTTTGCTTCAGAAACTCTCGGATTTCCTGGGGTAAAAGAAAATGGGTGTTGTTTAATTTGGTGTCCTTGGGCTTATTTGCCCAAGTGTCTGTTGGAGTTTTCGCTTAAGTTGGTATGGCAGTTTGCACCTTAGGGATGGGGAAAGTAGTAGCTAGCTCATTTCATCAGGAAAGATCCCTTTCATTTTTTTCTTTTCAGTGGAGAGGGGAGCCACATATCTGGGCAGAGCAATGGGCGGGACCCCCAGGCCCTCGCCAAAGCCGTGCAGGTTCACCAGGATACTCTGCGCACCATGTACTTCGCTTGAAGGCAGAACGCTGTTACCTCACTGGATAGAAGAAAGCTTTTCAAGCCCCAAGAGCTGTGCCGCCCAAATCCAGAGGAAGCAGGGAGGAGGGAGGTGGAGTAGGGAGAAGTGCAGAGGCCTTGTTTCCTTCTACAGAGGAGACTAAAGGTGGGGGAAAGGGCCAGTAAGCCAGACCACCAGCCAGAAATCTCTGATATCCACCTCATGCCCCTCCACCCCTCAGCCCATCTTGTCATATCTGGCCCTGACCCCACTGGACCAAAAGGGGCAGCTCTGGTGCCCACCATATACACAGGTGTCTCATGTGACTCACAGTGCTAAAGACTCACGCCTGACAGCTTGGTAAGGTCGGCTCTGCAGCCCTGTGGGCAGAAGCTGGTAGGTCTGAGTTTGATACTTTAGATGGGAAAGTGAGGGACTTGAGACAGTGGGTGGGAGGAGGGAAGGATTTTTTAGGAGCCTTAATCAGAAAAGGTCTAGATTTGTTTAAGAAGAAAAATGAAACCGGACCCAGATCACTATTTTAGAATACTAGATGTTTTAATGGGTTGAGAATCAAGTTTATAGGAAGATTTTTAATGCTAATGGTTTTGGTTGCTCCTCCCCCAGCTGCCACACCTTAATTCCTTTCTCTCCACCTTTTCTATCCTACCTTACACCTCCCAGACAGATATCCAGCCCCTAGTAAGACTTAAGGCACTATGGCACTTAGCTCTGAAGTGACACGACCCTGTCTTCCTTCCGCCTGCTGGTGGGCAACCAGTGCCTTCCCTGTAATGGTAATGCTGCAGAACTGCAACCTTTTGTACCTTTCATTGGGGGGAGGGAGTGGGGAGGGAGAGGAGTTAGGTAGGGAATAAATAACCCTAACTCAACAGGCCTCCAGACAGAGCTCCAGCTATTTGCATTTGAAGGTTTCAACTTCCACATCTCACTGAGCTTTTAAAAAGATCACAACCTCAAGATGGTTAAAATCCATTGACATTTGCACTTTCAGGCACAAGTCTAGGAGCTGCTGAGATGACTGGCCCCTGGCCTTTCTGCTTAAACTTCCTTTTCTCCCTATCCTCATTCTTCCCTAACCTTCCGGGTCTGGAGTTGTTTTCAAAGCATATCTCACTCTTGGCTTCTTTCTTCCCTGATGGGCAATTATATTTCAATATTTCTTAACTGGGATATCTTATAACAAAAGATCCTTATGTCTAAAATAAGAAAAACGAACAAAAACTAAATGTTATTTTTATACCATAACTTGAGTCTATTGCCAAAATCTGAAAATTTCTCCCGTGCCCAATGAGTTTACATCCCAGAAACATTGAGCCATCAGAAGGAACTATGTACTTGACTTGTTCTCTGGCCTGGCTAGGTGAGGGGTGGTTAGCTTCCCAAGGTGGGGCTCAGGCTCCAGCCTTCCTCTGTGCAGATAATACCTATTTCTTACTCTAGGTTCCCTCCTCTGCACTGCCCTGCACTCTTTCCTGCAAGTGCATCTTCCTTCCTCTGGATTGTCCTCTTGACACTTTGGCTCACCCCAGATTCCAGTGTGTCCTGTGGACAGGCTGAGGGATTTTGCTGCTCCCTATTGCTTTTGTTTACACAAATGAATTTTTCCTGGTTTCCCACTAGGGCATGTGAGTGGGTGGCATGGGTTTTTAAAAAAAAAATTTATTTTGGTCTCCTTAGATAGTGATATAGGGTATGGCTGTCTTGCAGAACTAGAAAAGTGGGGGGTTCTAGCTTGGTGCCTGCTGGCCTTGAGGCAAGGCCCTCTCTTTCCTTGACTGTTTAATTTTTTTCCTGTCCCACTACTTGGGATGAGGATTTGCAGCTTCAGTGTGAAAATTCCTCTTTTTGAGGAGCCTGGGCTTTGGTTTGCCCCATTCTGGTGATTAAGCCATGACACTTTAGACCTAGCCCAGGCTTGGAGGCTAGCCGGAGGAAGGCCAGTTTGTATCCTGGCCTGTGCAGTTATAGCTCCCATTTCCCCTTTCCAGCAACCCTTGTACAGACCCAGATTTGCTATGCAAAACAGTCTATCCCAGGATCTGTTCTGGATGGCTACTTTGTTCAGCAATTTCACAAACCGTAGCACAAACATTGATTATGGAGAAGGCATCAGGACTGTTGAGTAACTCCTCCTTCTTTCCTGCTGACTACAGCATGGGGTGCCCCACAGGCACGGTCCAGCTGAAGAACATAATGGAGGGCTCTGGGAGGGGGCAGCTCACTGGAGAGCCTACATTCCTTACACAAGTGCCTAAAGAGAGTGATGCCAACACTCCATCTGCCCTGTCCATCGCCTTCATATACTGTCTACTTCATGTTTGGTCACCCATTGGGGAGGGGAGCTCTCTTGGGACAGTGGGCTCTGCATGTTCTCTTTTTGGGTGCGTATTGGGTCTGGGATCAGGGCACTATTCCTGGAGGGTTCTGTCATTCACCAGCATTTGCAGATGCTCATAGAGAGCTGGTGGCAGCCACCTACTCTCAGCAACAAGTTTGTGTTTTCTCCTTTCTTCTCTTTGCCTCACTCTCTCCATTGGGTTTTGAGCTGGAACTTGAAATGCCGTTTTTAGCTCTTTGGCATTGTACATGCCATTCAAGAAATGTACACAAGAGAAGTAGTTTTGGCAATGGCAAGAAATGACTGCTCTGATTTTTTATTTTTTAATCTTTGAAACTTGAAAAATATCCATGACCTTGAGGATGATTCTTGTTTGAAAGGTGGTGCATGCAGATTAAGAAGTGGTGTTGGGGCGGGGCATGGTGGCGCATGCCTGTAAGTGGCAGTCTAGGAAGCTGTGGCCGGAACTGGGGATTGCGGTTTGAGTCCTGCTCAGAGCAACGTAGTGAGACCTAATTCCAAAAAGAATAGCTGGGCATGGTGGTGCACGCCTGTAACCCAGCTACCTGGGAAGCTGAGGCTGGGGAGGCTGGGGATCGCTTGAGTCCGTGGTACCCCAGGCAATGTGAGCCTACGGTTCTACGTGCAAAAACAGTGAGACCAGTGGTGTTGGCAACAAGATTTGGCTTTCTTTGATTTGATTTAAGTGGTGCTTCTTTAACTCTGAGGTAATGCTGGGTGGGCCCCAGCCTCATCCTAGACAGGTCTCTTGCTTCCTTTGCTTCACTCTTTTGCCTTTCTTGTCCTCTTTTCTCCATTCTGGATTCCTTTTCCTTTTTTCTATTATTCAGCTTGCTTGCTGGCCTAACCTGCCTGTTTGCCTGCCTGCCTGCCTGCCTGCCAGTGTGATGATGAATTCTCTGCATGGCTACAGCAATCCCACTATTAGCTGGCAAGGTCAGGCTTAGTTCTGTGGCTGCAGAAGACCAAGAATCTGTTTCCCAAACTCTAGTAATGTCCTCTCTGGACTCTGCCCTCAGTCTTACATGAGGACAGAACAGCAGGTCTGTACAACTGGCATGAATCAAGAGGTTTCCTGGCAACTTCCACATTTGTCAACTCCTTGGAGTTGGTTTCTCTCGTTGCTTTTTAAAGCTCTGGTTCTAATTATGTCTTCCTAAAGTCTTCCTTTTCTTAGGATGTCCAAGAGCTAAAGCTACTTGGGTATATCCAGGGTTGGAGGGTCATGGGGAGAAGAGAGATAGGAGACAATGGAGAAAGTTTGGATAAAAGGTGGGAAAGGAGAACACTGCTCAGTGACCGTTTTTCAGTTTAACCTGACCCATTGGAGATTGAGGTGCTACCGCTGGCCTTTGGGGATAAGCCTGGGACTATAATTGCTGGGAACTTAGACTTAAAATAATGCTGCAAAAAGAAGGTACCTAAAAGTGTGAAACCTCTCTTAAAAAACTCCTGGTTCCCATCTAGATAACTAGATACTATATAATTCCTCCATGGCTTCCTTTTTGGTTAAGTCACAATGTTTTTGAGTAGTTTCTCTTTACTGTCCAGAATTCTGTCATTGAGGCTAACTCTCAATGATGGGTGACCAAGGGGACACTTTGACTTCTTAGTTGGCCCATGAGATATTTGTAAGACTGGTTGGACAGTGTTTTAGACTTAGAATCATGTGTAACAAAGAATAGAAATTCCTTTCCCTATCAGGTATTGATAGTTAATTGCAATGACCAAAATACAATTTTGGAAACTATTGAGGGAAGTTTTTTTAATTTATATTTACTGGGCCTAGGCTAATCCGGATGGTAGCTGGGATGCCTTCTTAAATTTGATCATGGCAGGGATATGCAGGGCATGCTTTCCTATTTGACTTTCTAAGCAGTTTGGGGAGAAGGGATCTCTAGTTTCCTCTTTACCCCATTTATTAGGACTTGCCTTCTCCCTGGGCAGGGAGAAAGGCTAGGTTGGTGCTCTCCCCTTACTCTACTCCTACTGACTTAGAATCTCTGGCTGCTGTTTGGGAGCCCAAGAAAAGGAGTGAAGGAATGGGCTCAAAACAGTAAAACAGAATAGGGTGGGGAAGGCAGATTTTCTTCTTTAAGGAAAAGAGAATCCTCTCCAAGAATTGTGCAAGTACAGACAATGTGTCAAATGCACTGAGTCCCCTGGTGTAGTAGCAATAAGGAAAAATGAAATGATACCTGTGCACACAGTCCAACCTGATTGATGTGGCAGGTTGCACTTAGCAGCCATTTGGTGGGCATGTGTGACTACTCTGGGTTTCACTTTAGTTTCTGAACTTTTTATCCCGCAAGTCCAGCATGGATGGGGAAATGTCCCTGGAGCCCCACAGCTGTGTACTTGTTTGCGTTTGTTTCCCTTTGAGACTTGTGTTTGTGTCCTGCTTTGAGCTGTACCTTGTCAAGTCCATTGTAATATTATCCCAGCAGCAGTAATGTACAGTTCCTTCTGAAGCAAGCAACAGCAACAGCACAATTCTGTGTTTTATAAAGACAACAGTGGCTTCTGTTTCTAAAGTGCGGTCTCATTTTTCCCCCACATCACTAAAGCAAACTGCTCAGATTGATACATTTGTGTTAGGTTTTTGGTTAGAATTATAGGTTGTAACAAGAGCAGAATCTTACTTCTAAAGGAGGAATGTGTATAAGACCAATTCCAGGTGTTGAAATCACATACTGTATGCAGTCATACTTCACAATGCCTCCATTCTTAACTCAACAAACATACAAAACACTGTGAACATCAGTGCTGTGAGAGAGCAGACAAGTGCAATTCAAAAATAAGGAAAACTGTCTTTTTAAGAAGCTTATGGTTTGATATGGGATGTTTGTAGCTAATTGGTTTCCTTGTATAGGGAAACTTGATAGACTGAAACAGGGTAATTAGGCTATAGCAACAAAGATAGATGGGAAAGAGCAGACTTGAGCAACACTGAGGAGATAGAATTAATGAGATTCAGTGGATGGTAGAAGGGGAAGAAAGTGAGTAGAGACTGATGTCAGATTTCTTCTTGAGCAAGTGAGTGTATTTGGACATTCCTCTCACCAAGATTGAGGGAAAGGGGAGATCACGGAAGGTAGAGAATTTTGTAAAGAAATACAATTAGCCTTGCATAGACGTGAGTTTCTAGGTTCCTATTGGGCAGTGAGGTTAATGTTCCCAAGTAAACATTTTATATTTTGGTGCTCAGGGAGGGACTACAAGATAGCAGGTATAGATAAGGGATTCATACTGAGCAATGGTAGTTAAAGCCATAGGAATGAACAGTATATGACATAGAAAAGGAGTTGAGTGACAGAAAGTGTACAGCTCTAGGAAACAAAAAAACTAGGAAATAATTTAAGGGACAAGGGGAAAAAGAACCTAAGATGATTGTCAAATCACTAGAACATACCTTACCCCATTTTCTCTGGGATCTTATATGAATATGGTTATGTGCCATTATTTCTTGGAAATAAGCATTGGATAAACTAAATTTAAGTAAGAATACTAGGACTGCCAGGTTGTTCACCACCACCATCTCCAACTTTCTCCTATCCTCAGGAGATCTTGTAAAAGAACAAAATAAACAAACCTTATTTTCTTTCTAATCAGTGTCATAGATGCTGTTCCCAAGCACTTGATAGCACTTAGCTTGCTCTATTTATTTTTGTGACTTGTTTTTCCCAGAATCTGTGAACTTCTCTGGGCAGAAACTACTTTCTGTTTACATTTTTGTCATCTCAGGGCTATCATGTATATTATAGTGGTCAGTATATTGTGAGTAGTTTTGAATGAGAAATTTGTGTTTAATGACCAGAGTCAAGAACTGATACTGAGTACACAGATTGGAATCAGCCTTCCTGAGTCTTCAGATAAGCAGCAACTTAACCAGATTACTCTCATTTTTTTTCTCACCACACGTTGGAGGCTCTCTGGTCTTGTGCCTTAAGCTGTTGGTACAGTTGTCAAACATACAAGTTCTGGTATCCCTCTCTGTTACTGCTAAAGTATTGTTATTTCTGTCTACTGGGGGAGGATGGCTCAGAGGATTCTGGCACAGGGCCCAGTGAGACTTCTTAGTGGTAGCTAATGTGTACATAAGTGGGCCTAGCATTCCTCTGAGACTGAACATTTTGACTTTTCAGATTGAGCCAACCTGTAGCCACTACCTGGCAGATTCCCTTGGTAGCAAGCCAGTGAGACCCATGTGCCTTCACAGTGGCAAGGATCCTCTAGGAGATTGGTTGAACTTGGAGAGCAGATTGGAAAGTGAAAGAGATTTTTCCCAATGGAAATAAGATTTATGAAAAAAGATTTAAATGAAGT
This sequence comes from Uropsilus gracilis, assembly GCA_004024945.1. Taxonomy (NCBI): domain Eukaryota; kingdom Metazoa; phylum Chordata; class Mammalia; order Eulipotyphla; family Talpidae; genus Uropsilus; species Uropsilus gracilis. The sequence goes on from PVHY01007112.1 coordinate 45,916, forward strand.
TATGACCCTTAATGAAGCAGAAATAAAGTATTTACCAGAGCATTGCAGAGTATGTGGTTGTTATGGCACATTTTGCCATAAATTTTAGTTTTAGAAATGACTGATGCAAAAAAAGTTTTAGAGATTCTTTTTTGGTTGTTACTTAAGAGAAAAAGATAATGGGAGCCCAATGCCTCATTTGCCTGGTCTTAGAGCTCAAGGTTTTGAGTTCAGGTTTCTCATAGCCTCTCTGGACATCCCTTTTCAGTATTGAGCAGCTTCTCTCTGCCCTATCATTTGGCTATCTATTCTGCTCTAACAAGTGTCTTGGAGCAAAGTGAAACTGGGTGTTAATTAGGTACGCCTTAGGTTAGCAGACCTCAGGATCTCATGAAGTCAGGGTTTGGTGGCTAATGGAAAGGAAACTACTTCTCAGAGTTTTGAATCTGGGTTGTTCTCAAGCTTCTCTCTGTTCTTGAATAGAAAACAGCGTTGAATTGGAAAAATTAGCTCTCTTTTTGTTTGTTTCTAACTTTGAGGACATAGACTATATAGGCTGAGGAAACCTGGAAAGCTTAGAATGTGCATAGCGAATGACAAGCTCTCCTTGAAGCAGCTATGTCAAGAAGAAATAGAAAAGTGGTCTCGCTGGAGATGAAGTGCTTTTACAAGTTCTCCATTTAAGCATGAGGACTGTCTTCAGACACCTCGAAGTTTTTTTAGGCCACTATGGCTTATTCAGCAAGAACACACTGTCCTCCTGTTCTGGACTGCTGCAGTTTCTGAAGGCAAGGAACTTTTCCTCCTAAAGAGATAGTAGAGATAGTGGCATTCCCAGCTACATTTTTGGAAGAGGCCTATGGATTGTTAATGGATGTGAACTGGACAAGGAAGAAGGACTTGCATACTTAGAAGTACTTGGCTAGGTATTTTATACAATGTTTGCATCGGCACAGCATTTATGTGAAGTATTTTACATTATCTTCAGGTGCATGTAACAAACCCCCCAATTAAATTCACTTGAATAAGGAGGCTATCATGAGAAGACCTGACTTAAAAGGACTTTGATGTGGTTAATTTAGTGATAATACCAATATGTGGTTAGTGATAATACCAATAAGCCAAATTGCTTAATCTCTTGCTAGTTCAACTCAGTGTCCCAAGATGGCTGTGAAATCTAGAGAAGAAAATGCTGACAAAACAATGTCTAGCAGAAGAGGGACCATTTTTTCCCAGTGTTTTATTCTGAAGCAAGAAAATCTGTGGAACCCCAGTGGACCTGGCCTCATGTCTCATTTGCTAGATATGAATCATTTTGCCATTCTGTTACTAGTAAAGCAAATAAGATTAATTAGGAGTTACCCTCAGTCTTGTGGATTAGAAAAACTAGTCATGTCTACTAGACAAGAAGGGGATAGGCCTTTTGGGTAGGCATCCAGCAGTGTATGCTTTGTGGGTGGTTTGATTTTTACAGATGAGGAATGTGAGGTTCAGAAGAGTGACTTTCCTAGAATCACATAGTTACAGAAGGCCTTCACTTACAAAGAAACTAGGTTTTATACTGTGTCCTGCTGCAATACAAAGTAGCCTGTATTCTGCTGTGTGAAAATTAGTCTAGGAGAAAAGATTTGAAATTGTCAAGTTGACTAACCTACGAGCCTACAAGAAAATAGGGTTCTGTCTAGTTGCTTTTATTCAGTAATAATGCTTTTAATATAGCACGGCAGGCTTGGACTATGAACATCCCAACTGGAGTAGAGTAAGAATGGCAGCAAAAGAGAGATGTGCAAGAGTCAATGAATCTGAGCTTAGCACCCTACCAGAAGTTAGAGCAGGTGACCCTCTTTCCTGAGCACATTGGGTATTTGGTAACTCACTGTGCCTTTTCCTAAGGATAGTGTTGTTCACTGTCTTTTTTTTCTTTTTTCTTCTTCTTCTTCTTTTTTTTTTTTTGGTGTGTTTTCTCTAGATATTATGTTCTCTAGATATTTCCTTTGGAAAAGTGTTCATCTCTGACTCATTTTAAAATTGGGTTACTTTTCTTATTGAGTTGTTAGAGTTCTTTATAAATCCTAGACACAAGTCCTTTGTTAGATTTGTTTTGCAAATATTTTCTCCATCTGTGTCTTGCCATTTCATTTTGAAGAGCAAAAGTTTAAAATTCTAACACCCAAGTTATTATTTTAAAATCTTTTCCCCCTCTTTTTTAGTTTCCACTTTTTGTATATTTTAAGAAATTTTGAGTTGGGGATTTGGTTGACCCCTAAAGTTGGATACTTATTTTTTTGCTGCTGAGATTTCAGTACTATTTTTATAATTCTTCTGAGAGCATACAGCGCAACAAAAGGATACAGAGTTTTAGCCTGCTTCCTGAGCACCATTCTTAAAACCCACTCATCCACCCATTCGTCTGTCAGTCTAGCTATCTGTTCACTAATTTACAGAGTGCTGCTATGTGCCAGGCACCACCACTGTTCTAAACACTGGGCTATGACAGTTAACAAGACACACAGACTCTGCTCTATACTTTTAAGAGTGTATCCATTTGGCGCCAGGCACTGTGGTGCATGCCTGTAAGCAGCAGCCTAGGAAGTTGCGGCCGGCGCCAGGGATCGCGGTTTGAGTCTTGCAGGGGGCACGTAGTAAGCCCTAGTTCCAAAAAATATATAGCTGGGCATGGTGGTGCATGCCTGTAATCAGAGATCTGGGAAACTGAGGCTGGGAATTGATTGAGTCCGTGGTACCCCGGTTCAACAGGCAAAAATAGAGAGACCTAGTCTTAAAAAAAAAAGTATCAATTTGGGAATGAAATTACCCAAAATTAGAGTATTGAGTGTGTGAGCTCTGAGGAATGTCTCGTACAACTGGTTTTGGCAAAATCATTTGGCTTTTTTTTTTTTTTTTTTTTGCTTTTCCACTGTTAAAATTCATGAGATTTTCACATGGGCACTCTGTATATAGGCAAGGTGGCAGAAGTAGATGGGAAGACATCATTGACAGCCATTAAACTGGATTGACTCAGAGGGTCTAAATGCTACTGTATCAATGTCAACAAGACAGATTCATCTCCAGGATTCCTCACTATGTCTATTCTGGAAGAAGATGGAAATGCCTGCACTTTTTTTGGGATCAGTTTCCAAATCGGGGTTTGAGGGTATGGTCGACCCTTCCTTGCACAAGAATTGGTATTTACAGTCTGATGCTGTGACTGTGACTTGAAATTTGTAACCAAGGATAGAAATTCAACTTTTAAGATATGTTTCATCTGGTGACATTTAATTTGATATTTTAAAAGTTGGGGAGAGTTTTCAGTCAAAGGGGGTAGGGTTGAGATAGAACTGGAGAGATAGAACTGGGAGAACTGGAGTTAGATACGGGTTTGAATCATCCATTTATTCTTTATAGTTGGTGCATCTAATACATGCCTTTAAATGGCAACTGTAAATACTACTAAAATCCAACATTTAGGGAGTTTTTCCTGTTTTGTGTACATTCTCTAAACTGACAACTGTAAAGTACCTATTCTCCCTCTTTTAGATGAGAACTGAGGTCCAAAATTCAAGTGACTGAGCGCACAGTGACTGGGGGGCACTTAAGACAATTTGTCTCCTTTGCCTTTTTGCTGCAGCCTTTATTTATTTCTTTTTTTTTTGAGACTAGGTTTCGCTATTTTTGCTTGTGGAACCACAGGCTCACGTTACCCGGGGTACCACAGACTCAAGCAATCCCCAGCCTCAGATTCCCAGGTAGCTGGGATTACAGGCGTGTGCCACCACGCCCAGCTATTTTTTGGGACTAGGTTTCACTGTGTTGCCCCTGGCGGGACTCGAACCGCCATCCCTAGCCCCAGCCGCTTCATAGGCTGAAGCTTACAGGCACGTACCACCGTGCCCCACCTGCCACAGTCTTTTAAAAAGGTTTTTGAGTTTAAAGTCTGAAAATTACCGATACTTAGGGGCAAAGGGAAAAACTTCTCAACCTAAATATTTTTCATTAAGGTAACATACTAGGAACCTACCACTTGCCCAGTTAATGAGTTGGCCCTGGTAATCTTTGTAAATTCTACATTCTGGTGGAGTAGGGGGACACAATAGTAAAAGTACAGATTAGGGGAAAGGGTAAGTAATTACTAATAGAATAACGGGGGTGGCCCATTAAAAGCCTCTTTGAAATGTTAAATTGGAACTATAAAAAGAAATGTGTTGGGGACAGGTGAGGGTCAAGAGATGAGTCCTGGCTAAGGTAACCAAACTCAGAGAAGCTGCCAGTCGCAAAGAGAAGCAGTTTGGCCCGTTGGTGGGAATTACACCCGGATAGCTGCAGCAGTGACGAGGTTACTGATCTTGCTGAAGGACGCCACGGGTTTTGGCCCTGGGAAGTAGTTCTCAGTGTCTTCTCAGTGTAGGAGGCAATGTTAAAGAGTTTTAAACGTAGAAAATTCGATGTGATATTATATCCGGCTTCTTTGCCATTTCCCAAAATATGTGCCATTTGTCGTCAAAGCAACCTCCTGGAGGCATCAGTTGCGGTCTTTGCCTGCCTGCCGAGGAAGAAGTGGGGGGGGGGGCTTGGGGAGGGGTACATGGGCGTGGCCGAAGGGCTCGGGTGCAAGGTGGCCCGGTCCAAGGCCTGCCGGGTCAGGGACAATCGGCTGCAGTATCGGGTCCAGCAGCTCAGAACCAGCCACGCTCCCGGTAGGCTCCTCCCCAGGTAAGTCGCGCCCGCCCTCTGCGACGTCGCCTCAGGCAGGCACCGCCCCGTATCCCGGTGGCGCGCGGGGTCGTCTCTGGCCGGCACGGCCCCGCGGAGCCGAGCGACCTCGGCCGGCTCCGCCCCGGGCGCGTGCCCCAGGCTCCGCCCCGGCTGGGCGCCCGCGGCCTGACACCGCGTCCTCCGAGCCGGCCGCGCCCGCACACACGTCGCGCCCGCACCGCTCCGAGCCGAGCGGCGAGACTCGGACGTCTGGGAGTCAGGGCGGCGGAAATGACGCCAGCGGGCTTCCGGGGGCTGCCGGGGAGGGCGGCGGCGGCGGCGGCGCCGCAGCAGTCGTGGAGGCGCTGAGGGAGCGTACGCGGCCGCGGGCGACGCAAGTTCCGCACGGGGCTCCCCTCGCCCGGCCCCGCGCTCCGCCCGGCGCTTCGTGGAGCGCGGCCTCCCGACGGCGGCGGCTCCTGACGCGCGCTGCCGCACCGCGGTGGCTGACGAGCCGCCGTCGCCACCTCGCCTCGGGGCCGAGGGAGGGTGCCGGTCGCGTCGCCCCCCGCGCCTCCTTGCCCCCAGCGGCAAGCGCCTTCTCGCTCGAAGCACTCCCCCCAGCTCCATGAATGGAAATCGGCTCCGCAGGTGAGTCGGCCAGGTGGCCCGGGCGCAGCGTCGCCCCCGCCGCGCCGGCCCAGGTGCGCGGGGGGAGCGCGGTCCGGGCGGCCCGGGGTTGGCGTCCCGCGCCGGCCCCTCCTCTGCGCCCCGCGGCCCCGCTGCGGTTCTTCGGGGCCACGGAGTCGGCGAAACTGGGGGGAGGCTAGTCCGCGCTGAGTCGAGATGTGTGAAGTTTGCGCTTCTCCGAGCGATAGCGCTCCCATTGCTGGGACCTGGGAGGTTTGCGGTCGCCTTGACTCTGGCTTTAGGTTTTAAGTGCGTGCGTGTCCTTTCATCGGGCGCGGTGTCCGGTGGAGGCAGCGGCGGCCAGCCCTCCCCTGACTTACCTCTGAAGGTATTGGTGACGAGACAGCGACACAACGGGTGAGATTGAAGTTAGCGAGTAACTGTTTCGGCGACGGCAAGTCCAAGATTGCATTTCTCCCACCTTCTGATTCTCTACCGATGTTTGTTTCTGCATGGTGTGTAGTTCCTGGGGATCTTGGAAATGTCGTATCAGCCTGGATCGCTGTTTTATGTGAGGAGGTGGCTGTTAAAATTCTGACATTTTTCCCCCTCCACTCCATCCCCTAGAGAAACAGATGTCATATTCCTGGAAATTTGAAATTTGAAGAGAGTGGTTTTCTCTCCTTGGGAAAAACGAGAGCCTTGAAGAAGAATTGCAGCATGAATAGTTTTTATCTTAGAAAAAGTACATTTTATATTTGTAAACTAACCAATTTAGAGACGTAAAGTAGGTGTTACATAACGGTTTGCTTTTTTTTTTTTCCAAATGATTGTACTTGGCATGTTAAATTGGAAACTATACTTCATTCAGTCAAATACATAAAATTAACATTCAAGATATGGGAGGGGTTTGTTACTAGTGATATGTTACTAATGGTCCTGGGTTACACAATCCAGTTTGCCAATTTGGGATATGCCTGAATATCATATAAGAAAAACTTACATAAAAGAAACCTACCACAAGAGGATAATAAAGAATCAGTTGATCAGGTTAAGGAGTATAATGCAAAAAGCACTGAAACGATAAAGTGGGAAGGTGAGAGAGATTTATTAACATTCTATAAAATGGAATGTTATCTAATTAATTTGTACCATTTCTCTTTTGCATACTCTTTTGGCAGGCGGGGGGGGGGGTCATTCTTCATATCTTTTTACAAAGGGTAAGTTCACTTAGATGTGAAGAATTTTAGACTCTTATCGATTTGTGTGTTTTTGAAACTGTGTTTCCCTTGTTTTTAAGTTTTCTTTTTAGGAGTGTGATTATTTGGGGCTGTAGGTGATATCTTGAAAAACTGTCTCTGTTTTGAAACCTGGAGAAAAAAAACATGTTAAACACTTTAATTACAATAAAACTTTTAAAGATATTTCAATTTTTTCCCCTTTGGGTTTCTCGAAACGTATGAAATAATGCCCAGATATTTGGACAACATCGTAGAAAATACTTCTGAAATCAAACCACCTAGTCAACTCATCTAACTAGTCAAGTATACTTCATTAAATGCTCCTGTGAATTATTAAGCTACAGATATGTTTCACCTCTTTTTGCCATTAGTGAAATACATAGCCATTTTCACTGTTTTTACATCTGGGAAGATATAGTTGTATTTGTCAACTCTAGGTTTGGATATGTTGAAATGCAAATTTTATTCTTCAATGTGTTAATACATAGTTGACTAACCAGTAATGAAGATAAGGTATGTTTTGTCATCAGTAACAAGGTTTTCATTCTTCTTGAGAGTTACAGGTAATTGTTATGTTTCATGTGAGAAAAAATACAACTAAATTTTAAATCAAGAATTTAACATATACATAGTTTGGTTTAAAAAGTTTAGATATGAACTGGGAGTGATGGCACGCATCTGTAATCCCAGCTACCTGGGAGACTGAGGCAAGGGATCCCTTGAGTCCGCGGGTTCGAGTCTACCCTATGCAACATAGCGAGACGTAGTCTCTGAAAAAATAGCCAGGTGTAATGGCATATGCCTGTAATCCTAGCTTCCTGGTAAGCTGAGGCTTCACTTGAGTCCACGGGTTCGAGACTACCCCGGGCAACATAGCGAGACCTAGTCTCTAAAAAATAAAAAAATTTTAGATAGAAATGTTCTTTCTTTCCTTCCTTTCTTTCCTTTCCTTCCTTTCTTTTCTTTCCCTTCTTCCCCTCCCTTCTTTTCTCTTCTCTTTTTCTTTGTCTCATTTTGTTGTCCAGGGTTCCACTAACTCAAGCAATCCCCAGCCTCAGCTTCCCAAGTAGCTGGGATTACAGGCACATGCCACCACACTCAGCTCTTTTTTGAGACTAGGTCTCGCTATGTTGCCCCGGGCAGGTTTCAAACCGGGGAACTCAAGCAATTCCCAGCCTCGGCTTTGTTCCCTAGGCTGCGATTAAAGGCTTGCGCCACGATGCCCGGCCCTAAATGTTCTTTAATAGTTTATTGAGTCAGAATTGGATCTTTACTAGTCTTTACTGTTCAGTTCTAAATTTTTCTTTTGTGTGAAACTTCACAGGATACTTAATTCTAGTTATTTGAATGTATAGAAAATTTTTTGTTAGCACTTTCAGTATAAATACTATGTAATTGTTTCTTGGTGAGTTGTTTCTCACTGAAAGTTGCTGTTTGTTCTTCCCCTTTTACTTGACATATTTTAAGTGATTTTTAAGAGTATCCTGTACCTTTTGTTCAATTAATACTGTGTGAACTTTGCTTTAATTTAAAAAAAAAGGGGGCCAGGCACAGTGGCTCGTGCCTGTAAGCTTCAGCCTATGAAGCGGTCGGGGCCAGGGATTGCAGTTCGAGTCCCACCTGGGACCCGTAGCGAGCCCTAGTTCCAAAAAAACAGCTGGGCGTGGTGGCGCGCGCCTGTAATCCCAGCTACCTGGGAAGCTGAGGCTGGGGATTGCTTGAGTCCGTGGTACCCCGGGCAACGAGAGCCTGCGGTTCCACGGGCAAAAAAATAGTGAGACCTAGTCTCAAAAAATAAATAAATAAAAATAAAAAATAATAAAAAAATAATTTTAGTCTGCAGAAGTTTTCTTTTGTTCACTTGAAGAGTTTTATGTGATAAAATTAAAATTAACTTGTATTTTCTATTGGTAACATTGCATTTGTTTGCTTCTTTATGTCTGGCCTGAGGGATGCAACAAGGTCTGGGACACTGTAAAGGGGACATTTCCTACTAATGTCCTCTATTGTGAAGGAAAAACTCTAGATCACAGGAGAATTTTTGCCATATTGTCATACATTGTTAGATTGTGATTGAATACTATATTTCTTTATGTTTCTTCATTACCATTTTGTTACACATTGATTTTCATAGGCTTAAAATACTTGTGGATCTACCTGAAAGATGAATTAAATATTTTGTTGGTCTAACAAAATTTTCTCTTGAAATTCTTTAAACTGGAATATTAAGTAATTTATGTTTTATTTCGAATGAATGGTGAAAGGGGCAATTGAATAGTTCTCTTCTCAGAAAGGTAAAACTAAAAAGATTGTTTAAGATCAGTATCCCTCTCAAACCTGTTGGGAAGCCTCAGTTTGTTGGGATGAACTGCATTCACCAGACGTTCCTACTTCTAATTCAGTTGTCTAGGATACTCAATAGACCCTCATTCTTGGCTCATTAACAAAACAGATGTGAGAAAGAATATTGTGTGGTTTTTCAACCATAATGGTTATGCTGTTAGGATACATGAACAGCCTTTCTGTATTTGGAGATTCTGTAGTTTTCTGCCATTACATGTGATAATGTTAATGACTTACTTTGACTAGCCACAGCTTAAAAATATAGACTCAAGATTAGTAAAACCTTATCATGTAACTGTGATTTGGTTACAGTATGTCTCAAACCCAAGGACTCAGTTGATCCCCAGCCTCAGCCTCCCAGATAACTGGGATTACAGGCGTTCACCATCACACCCAGTTAGTTTTTATTTTTTTAACATTGTTTCTAAATTGTTGAATTCTTGAAACAGCAGAGGTATCTATGGGATATAGATATGGGATATTTTTATATTTTCCTTTGTGGAAGAAATCTTAAAATGTTCTCAGTTGTAGGCTTACATAATGCAATTTTTGCTTCATTACCAATACTTAATATTTTAAATATTGCTTAATTTTCTAACAGAAAGTCATTAGTATGTCTCTGAGTTTTTTAAATGGTTAAAGTATAGATTGCAAAATGGGCTTATACTTTAACAATAGTCATTTTTCTTTTCAAAAGAAGCCTCTGGCTTCTAAATTAGAATTTGCTCTCTAGCTGCATATTTAACACAAAAGTAATGTTACTTTAAAATTATTCAAATTTTCTAAAATTTTTGTTTGATGCTCAAGTTGTTTTTTTTTTTCCAGAACTGCTCAACATTTAATTACAAAATATTTATCAAGACATTTCCCTAGTGTAGGAACTACTTGACTAATGTCTTTTATTTTCTAAAAATTATCCCCATACTGCCATCTGAGAAATTTAACCCTGAAGAATGAATGTTCTATAAGTGCATATTTGTGGTGAATATAGTAATTGTATGTGTTGAGTGCATGTGTTGTACAATTTTGTTGAATGAATAGTAGGAAGTTACTAAACTCTCATGCTAATGTTTAGTAGTTAGCTTTGTGAGCTTAACGGGCATTTTACATCAAATTTTGAGGTCAGCACCATATACTTATTTTACGAAAACAAAAGTGGAATTTTTTTTCTGATTATAAAAATTCATTTTTTTTAAAAAAGCAAGTACAAGAAAGTTTAAGATGGAACATGAAAAGGTTAATGCTATATACAGTAAAATTATTACTGTATATGTACTATACATGCTGTATAGATGTAGGTGTTGATATGGAAAAAATGTTCATGATACATTACTGAATACAAAAGTATGTTAAAAACAGTATGATACATAGATATACAAATGGTGGATATCTGGAAAGATATACAAAGATATACAAGTGTGGGGGGGAACAAAAGATATAAAAGGAAGAAGTAACAATGGTTTTATCCAGAGGATGGGATAATATTTTTGCTTTCCATAATAGATGTACAAATTGTGATAGGGTGAAGAATGCTAAGCCCTAGGATTCTCCCAGCTTTTAGAAATTGGCAAGATGAAGAGGAAAAGAGCAAAATAAGTATTAAAAAAAAAGTAACCGCTAAGATTGGAGAAGGACCTGGAGAGGTAGCAGAGGGGGAAGGGGAGTGGTGAGGAGTTTCAAGAGGGAATCAACATAATCAAATGCAGTTGAAAATTCAGATAAATTTCAGGATCAGGAACTGACCTACTGGGTTGTGCGGTAAATGAGTTGGTCAGGCTTTTTCTGCCAGTAACCTATATGAGCAACACCTGTGGTGTTGCGCCCTCCCCATGATTGTATATACCTGGGCCCAGTGGGTGTACATGCATGAGTGGGCTCACTTGGGCCAGGGAGGAGAGAATGAGGAGAGTATGGAGGGCAGAACACTAGAGAGGAGAGTGCAAGGGCTTAGTACTTCTTCTGTACCCTGTCCCAATCTGGGTGACCTCTAGTCCACTAGTATCAACTAACACTAATATACCAGGCTACATCTACAGCTCCAACCTGAACTTTTCTCCCTTGAATGCCTACCCACCTAACTGCCTACCTGTTTGTATAGATTCCTCAGACACATCCTAAAAATCATTTCGATTTCCTCTCTAAACTTGCCTCTATCCCTGATTCCTATCTCAGTGACATTCCTTTTTTTTTTTTTTTGAGGCTATGTCTCGCTATTTTTGCCTGTGGAACTGCAGGCTCATGTTGCCCGGGGTACCACAGACTCAAGCAATCCCCAGCCTCAGCTTCCCAGGTAGCTAGGATTACAGATGCACGCCACCACGCCGAGCTATTTTTTTGGAACTAGGTCCTGCTATGTTGCCCTGAGCAGAACTTGAACCACAATCCCTGGTCCCCGCTTACAGACATGCACCACCATGCCTGGCTTAGTGACCTTCTTTTATTTGCTTAGACAAAAAAAAAAAAACCTGAAAGCTTTTTTTCTGTCATCCTACAGTGCCTCTGTTAGCAATTCACAAATCACATTTATTTACCTTCTAAGTATCTTTCACATTCAACTTAATTCACTATCACCCTGTTCCTAATTATCCTTTGCCTGGGCAGTCAGTTAGCTTACTAACTGATCTCCCTGCTTGTAGTCTTATGTATAACTTTTCATACAGCTGCTTGGAGTAATCCATTAAAAATAAATGAAATCAGATCATAATGCTACTTTATTTAGAATCCTTTGTTGAGTTCTCACATCATCAAAAAAATGTCCAAAACCTCATCATGACTTACAAATCCTGTATGATCTGATCTCCCATTATGTCTCTGATCTCATCTACTATCCTTTCTCTTGCTCATGCTGCTACAGGCATAGTGGTCTGTTTGCTGTTCATCAAACACCAAACAAACATCTGCTTTTTTTCTTTATACTTGATTTTTCCTTAGTTTGGAGTGCTCTGAACGTAGCCATTTGACTTGCTTTCTTGCTTCTTTTTGTTTTCTGCCTACTTGTCACCCTTTCAAAGAGGCCTTCTTTGACAAACCTATCTAAAGTGGCTAACAATTCCTCTGTTCCCCTCCCCCAGATACTTACACTTTCTATCCCCTTAACCTATTTTATTTTTCTTCATAGCTCTTACTGGCAAAAAAAGTACAACATTGTCTTCCACATTCCCCATAAAAGTATTAAAATTAGGAAAAAATGACTTAGAAAAAAACTTTCAGTAATAGTTTGTAGTCAGGTATACTCATTAATAATGGAGACTGAAATCAGACTGTCTAGTCTCAAATTCTGACTTTGCCACTTTCTAATTATGAACTTGTTTTTTAATCTCCTATGCTTCGGTGTCCTTAGTATGCTGTGGTACCTACCTCAAAAATTATGCTATAAAAATGATTTAATGCATGTGAAATATTTAATAATACATGTAGCTAATTTTGTTAATATTTCTATTCTTAAATATTAAGATGGAGTATCTCCAATATGTTATGAAGTAATTAAGCAAAGTACCTATATCATGTTAGCTTAAATATCTATAAAAGTTTAAGTACAATAATTGTTTAATATTTTTAAGCCAGTATTGGTAATGATCATATGTAAATAAAAAGTAATACTTATTTTTTAAACATGAGAGGTTTTATTTTAATTGTTAATGCCTGATGCTACAGGGGATAAGAGAAAGTAATCTGAGCATAGTAATGTGTTCACATACCAGTTTGGCACTAAATATGAAGAGTCAGAAACATGTTTCTGTTCTTACCATTTGATCTGGCAAATCTACTTCTGAAATTTATCTGAAGGAAAAACTTTGGTATGTCAATTTCTTTTTCTTTCACCCCCAAATAAATCAGTAAGTGGATAATGAACAGGAATACACAATAGACGGTGGAGTGGGGGCTGCCTAAAGGGAGGAGTACACATAATATATTGCTCCACATATTATAGATGTGAAATATTTGTTGGAGAGCTATTTTTTTATGACTGTACAAGATAAATCTAGAATGTATACATGATTGATATCATTTTCAATATAAGGCTGCTGAATATATACCAACATCATAAGTACCATATAACATAATCCCACAGCTGACATCATCATACTCAGTGGTGAAAAACTGAAATCTTTTCCTCTAATGTCAGAAGTAAGACAGGGCTAGCCGGGCATGGTAGTGCGTGCCTGTAATCCCAGCTACCTGGGAGGCTGAGGCTAGGGGATCACTTGAGACTTGAGTCCACGGGTTCCAGACGACCCCAGGCAATATAATGAGACCAATCTCTAAAAAATAGCCAGGTGTGGTGGTACGAGCCTGTAATCCCAGCTACTTGGGAGGCTAAGGCTAGGATCACTTGAGTCCGAGGGTTCAGGACTAACCCGGGCAACATAGACCTAGTCTCAGAAAAAGAAAAGGAAAGAAGACAGGGCTGCCTACTCTTACCATTTTTATTTCTTATAGTATGGAAATCCTAGTCAGAGCTATTAGTAAGGAAAAAGAAAAGGTATCCAAGTCAGAAAACAAGTAAATTTGTCTCTATTTGCAGATGACATATTAAATATAGGAAAACATAAATAATCACAAAATAAGTGTTAGTGATTGAGTTCAGTAAAATTGCATTATACAAAAGGAATTTACAAAAGTCATTGTGTTTCTGTTTACTAACAACAGACTCAGAAAACAAAATGAAGAAAACAGTCCCAGTAATCATAGCATCAAAAACAGTAAAATGCTTAGCTATCAATTTAACCAAGAGGTGAAAGATCTATACGTTGCAGAGCACCAGACATTGAAGAAAAAAAATTCAGTAAGACATAATAAATGAAAACATATTCTGTGTTCGTGGATTGGAAAAATTGTTATTAAAATGCCCATGCAACCCAGAGTGATCTATAGATGTAATCCCTATCAAAATTCCAGTAGCATTTCCCAAAGACAGGAAAAACAGCCCTAAAATTTGTATAAACCATAAAACACCTAAATTAAGAGAGAAATTGGAGAGAAAAAACCAAAGCTTGTAGGCATCACATTTCCTGTTTTCAAACTATATTACAAAGCAATAGTAATCAAGAACAGTTTGATGTTGGTGTAAAGACAGACACAGATAGGTGAGCCCTTGTAGTACAACCATTCTGTTTGTGACACCAATTGTAGGTTCTTTATTGGTTCTAGCAGTTACTCATACACGCCAGGCAGAGCAAGCCAGGGCCAGGGCCTGGGGTTGCAGGGGAAGGTGTGGGAACTGGGAGGCAGGCAATTCTCCCAACCCCCTAAGAATCTTCACACTTTTTGGGGGCCTCCCTCTGGCATTTTTAGTGCTCTCTCTAGCATGCTTATACTCCAGGGTGACACCACCCTTTTATCCTTTCTCTCTTAGGCCCAGGTGTGCACAGTTACACATGCCAACACCCATTGGGCTGCGCAGTCATGGGAAAGATGCAGTATCACAGGTGCTGGTTTTATAGATTAATGGAGAAAAAAACCTGACCAACTCATCCTGCAGTCACCAAAAGTAAAAGTAAACAAAGTGAAACTATATGAAACTTAATAACTTCTGCTTAGCAAAGGAAATCATTGACAAAACGGAAAGGCAATTTTTCTCCTGTAGCCTAGGGGGAAATATTAGCAAATTACATATCCAATAAGGGGTTAATGTTCAAGACATTCATGGACCTTAGACAGCATAATAGAAAAATAAAAAACAAATTCCACTTTTTAAAAAATGGACAAAAGAACCCCAAAAAAGGCATGCAAATAACCAACAGAGACATATCTGCTGTGATGGCTAATAGCAAAAAGATAACAGAATTAGCAAGGATATGGAGAAAAGGTAACCCTTGTACAGTGTTGGCAGAAACATAAACTAACAGTCACTATGGAAAACAGCACAGATATACCCAAAAAATTACAGAGAAAACTGCTGTATTACCGAACAATCCTACTTCTGAGTATGTGTATCCTAAGGAAATGAAACCATTATTTCAAAGAGATATCTGTTCCTGTGTTCATTGTAGCATTATTCACCGTAGTGAAGGAATGGAAACAACCTGAATGTCCATCAGCAAATGTGTGATATATATAGAAAATGGAATATTCAATTTTAAAAAGAAGGAAATCCTGTCATTTTTTTTCAAAATGAGTGAACTTGTAGGGCATTATATAAAGTGAAATAAGATAATAGACAAATGTGGAATCTTAAAAAAAAAAACAAATTTATGAAAGCAAGAGTAGAAAAATGGTTGCCAGAGACTGAAAGGTGTAGGGGGAGAGGTAACTGTGAGGTGACAGATGTGTTAGTTTGCTCAACAGGGAGACGGAATACTTTCAGTGTACATACATAGTACATCATTACCTTACACACTTTTGAGTATATAATAATGGTAATAAGGCAGTTAAGACAATGTGGTGGCTTACCTTTTGTCATTAGTTCTAAAATTTGAATTAGGATTGATAATATTCTTCAGTTTTATTAGTTCTTTTTTATCAGTTAATGCTTTTAGTTGGAAATGATAGAAATCCAACTGAAACTCATTTAAGTAAAAAAGAGGGAGTGACTTATTAGCTTGTGGTCTCCAAGGATGGTTGAGTAGCAACAGGAAGAACAGGTCTGTAGCTAAGTTTGCATCTGAGCAGTTGGAACTAGGAGCTCCTGGTGTCAGACTACTGCTTGTTTTATTTTGATTGGCTATTTCTCTCACTTTTGATTGACTTTCTCTACACAAGGGAGCATCTGGACTCCAACAACTGTTATATCTCAAGTCTTTAGCCACTGGAAAGAAAATACTCAATAGTATTAAAATATTTGCCAGGAGAAGAATTTATTGTCTTGGATCTGCTGTCCATTCATGGACAACTAGGTTCAATGCAATGTAAGAATTGCTCATATTCATGTAATTGAGAGTACAGTTTTTAAGAATATAACCAGTAGGTAGAGAACAATGATTGGGGGTGTGTTTGGTGGACAATTCCATGAATATTTATTACAGCTTCTTATGTTTCACTATTTATAATAGTGATAAGTTGGGAACAAGCTAGGTGGAGTGTTGGTCAGTTATAGTTTATTGACATATAGCCATTATGATTATGAAGATCGTAGTAATGTAGATATGCCTTTGATGCTATGTTAAGTGGGAATAGGATATAACATTTTATATACAGTGTGTTTACTACTGTGAGAATTGAAATGTAGTAGAAATGATTTAGATTATTTAAACTTAAGAGATAGAACAGTGTATCCGTGGTCCAAAGTCTCCTCCCTACTTTTGTGTATCCTAGTGCTTACTCTTGCTTAAGCATTCAGAGCTGATCATCCCTATGAGGGATTGAGTGATAGGAACCAAGTTTATAAGAAACTAATCATGATGCAAATTTGGGTATTTGTAGGGCATTGAGAAGACTGACTAGTCAGCAACTTTTTCTCTCGCAGGTAGTCTATTAGGAGTATCCAGAAAATAATCAAAATGCTGCTCTGTGATCATGGAATCAGAACAAGGAACTCTGTACAGTGCATTCTTAAGTATTGGGGATAGAAATATGAATCACACAGTCTTTGTCTTCAGATTACTCATAGTTTATATGAAAACACAGCGTTAAATAAACATAGAATTATCTCTGTGTACAGCTGGCAGGTTACTTTATTAAATTCAGAACCCCCCACTGAGTAAGCAGAAAAATCTGGATGAATAAAATAAAATGTTGTCTTAAAGGTGTGCAAGAATTAAACTTTTCCTGAAAATCGTATTCTACAACATAACCACTAAATTGGGAGACTATTTCCCAATAATTTAGGTGGGAAAAGTTGTGTTATATATCAACTTCGTCTCAATTAATTTATAGTTAATTAAAGTTATAACTAAAACACATTAAGATATCTGGTATAATTCAGAAATTATCATGCTAAGATGTAAAAGGAATAAGACATCCTTTCTAAACACCATGTAGTTAATTTGGTTACTTATGAACAGTTGCTTGTGAGTACCACATGACCTTTATTTAAAACACCTGTACTACTTCCCTTTTGTTGACGTCCAGCATGCTTTATCTTGATACTCTACCAATGACATGGGGGTGCAACTTGAAACTTTTTTCTTCATTGTTTTGCCGTTTTCAAAAAAAAAAAAAAAGAAGTTACACTGAGTTTTAGACACAGTATAAATGTAATTGAAAAACATATTGAGAAGCAATTTAGATACAAAATACAGCCCTCTCAGGAAGCTAGTCTTGAATTTTTTTTCAGTTGTATTGAACTAGTAGTGCTCCTGTCAAGTGTCAGGCACACTTGACAAAAACAAGTACAGATCTTTTCTAGGTCTCAAACTGTTTATACAAATCACTTTTCAAATACAATGCCCATATAATCTCTTAGCCAAGTATATATGTTAATAAGATACTATGAACAAAAAAGACACAAACAAAAATAAAATCGCACATTTAGGATGTGATCTATCAGATGCAAACTAAAAAGCAAATTTTTATTGAGTATATTTAAAGGCCTCCAGTAATAACTGGGCTGGATATGGCCTACCTGAGAGCAAGTTTTAGAAGTCTTTGAAAAAGAGAAAAGTAAGGAAGTAATTGGAGAAATGAAAGAAAAAACTTCCCTGGAATATTGATCACAGTTGAAAATTAGACATGTAGCCCAAACAAATTTAATTAAAAAGAACCATACAAGGACATACTCATGGATTTTCAAGTCTCAAATTTAAAAATGCATACAAAAATATTAATCTACCATATCAAATACTAACAGATAATATGAAAATTTGAAGGTAAAACATTTGATTCAAGTTACTTGTGTATTGGACTTGAAAATTTTACCTCCCAGCTAGCTTTTTGTATAACACTTCTAATGGTGTGTGTTAGAATAATGAAAGGTAAGTTTGAATCCTTAAGAATAGAGACTCTAAAAGTTGGAAAGAGTAAGTGATGGACATAAAAGCTATATAAACTTTTAAATACCTATCCAATCACACATCTTATAAATAGATGCTATTTCTCTATAGTTCTCTAAAATTACCCAGAGTGAATATTTAGTTATCTATTTCTACATTAGTAGATTGAAATAACAGCAGTGGTTTATCATTTCTTAAGATTTGATAAATGGAAGCTCAGCTGATACTATTAAGTGGAGGTGAGATGGAGAGTGGGGAAAAGGGGTGCTCTGAGGAATCTGGAGTCTTCTCCACTTGGGTGACAGTTCCATGTGGCAAGTTGGTCTTACTCATAGCATGTAGGTAAATTCCAAGCAGTAGCATTCCAGAAGGCAAAGGTGGGATGCTGCAGATCTCTTAAAGCCTTCTCAGTGCACAATCTACCTACCTCTGTATTCTATTGAAAGCCCATGGTTAGCCCAGAATCAAAGATGGGGAAAGATTCGACTTCTTGATAAAAGGAGTGGTGAAGATTTATGGTTGTCTTTCATTACTCCAAAGAATATTCAACCACTGATTATAACCTATTTCACAGAATATAACTTAGAAATGGTTAGTGGGACAGGCAGAACAAAACTCACATGTTCCATTAAGTATATACCTTGTTCCATTAACAAGGTAAACTTTACCTTGATTTTAAAAAAATAAATTAGTAGTAATTGCACATAATTCAAAATTCAAAGAGATATAATGGTATTTTTGCCATAATGTGATATATATAATAATAGTATATGTGTATGGAGAGAGAGAAATCTTAATTTCAAGGGGGAAAAAAAAGGAAGTCAACCAATCAAAGCCTATGTAACTTTGTTACTAGAGTATAATGAAAACAGTGATAAGTCTAACAAAAATACCAGCACAGTTAAACAGATATGGTAGATTTATAATGAATGAAAAACAACTTGGCAGTTTCTCAGAAGACTAAACTTAACTCAGCAGTTCCATCCTTAGGAATCTACTCTGTCCTTACAAAGATCTGAATTTTCATAACATTCATAATAGCCAAAAAGTAGAAATAGCCTCAGTGTCTGTTAAATGGTGAGTGGGTAAATAAAATGTTGTGTTTCAAACAATAGAATATTTTGCGGGAATAAAAGAGAATGTAGTACTGATACATGAGAAAATACAGATGAACCTCAGAAATATTATGCTAAGTAGTTACAAAGGGCCACATATTACATGTTTTAATTTACATGGAATGTCCTAAGTAAAGCTATAGAGATAGAAAGTAGATTCATGGTAGTTTCTGACTGGGAGGTGATGGCTAAGGGGTACAGGATTTCTCTTTTAGGGTGATGAAGATGTTCTAAAATTGATTCTGATGGTTGTTGCACAGTTTTTAGAATATACTAAAAGTCATTGAATTGTGTTCTTCAAGTGGGCAAATTATATTGAATAAGTACTATTATATGCATAAGATTTTACATTAAAATGTTTTTAAAATATGATGATGGCTAGATAAAATGATATGTAAGGAAGAACTTAGGCTGCCAAATTAGTGAGATTAAGGCAAAAAAAAAAAAAAAGCACACATGAAATTTTTCTGAGTCAGAGAATATGGCCTAACTGAGCCGATAGGAAGACTGTTAGGATGGATGGGTATCATAAAGAATGCTGTACTCTTGTGTAGTTTATTGCATCCACTTGTGTTAGTGTTTTGTATTTGGATGCTGTTACTTGATGCAAGACATTGACAGACTAAAGAATATATCATATGAATCAAGCTAAGTTTCTTAAACTGACATAATATTCCTATTTATAATTACAAATGAGCTGATCTGTGTTACAGAAACACATTGTATCAAAATAGACTGTACAGAGAGAATAATTAATCTTGTGTTTTTAGACTTCATTGCTCCCACTATGTTGGTACCCAGATGTTCTAATAATATGTTTGTAATGTGAATATATATTGTTTCTTCAATTTGATTTATATATTTAGCACAATCTAAATAGGAATTCCTACAAGAAAAGCAGAATGCTACCTGGTTTCTAGACTTATAATTATAAGATTATGGAAGTCAAGGTGGTGTTATTGATGAGAGGATAGACAAATACATCAGAGGATCAAAATAAAGAGCCCAGCAGGACAGATTCCAATCCCAGTATTGCTACTACTAGCTGTGAAATTTTAAGCAAGTTATTTTAGTTTCCTTCACTAATAAGATTATAGGGTTTGTAAAAGATTAAGATCAGTAGTGCATATAAGCTATATGTACATCGCCTGGACATCATAAATGGTTTATAAATTTTACCTGTTGTATATGTTCTAGTTTGAATCTGACAGGATTCATAAGAAAGAGGCAGGTCAGGCATTATTCCCATTTCATAGGGCAGAAAGAGTTTCAAGGCTATTAATAGTTGACAAAGGTCAGATGACTAAATGGCAGAGCCAGAATTATTCAATGTTATCTCTTAGTCTAGGGTAGTAGGAAAAGATTATGGCCTTCCTGGAAGATACTTATTTATTTTTTTGAGACTAGGCCTTGCTGTTTTTGCCCATGGAACTGCAGGCTCACATTGCCTGACATATCACAGACGCAACCAATCCCCAGCCTCAGCTTCTCAGGTATTTGGGGTTACAGGCACGCACCACCATGCCCAGCTATTTTTTGGAACTAGGTCTCTCTGTGTTGCCCCGAGTGGGACTCAAACTGCGATCCCTAGCCCCAGCCGCTTCATAGGCTGAAGCCTACAGGCACACCCCACCGTGCCTGACTGGACGATATTTTTTTAAATATATAAAAACAAAATTTAAAAGTAAAGGATACAGACAGCACTGTCCTCCACAGTAGAGGAAAGAGTTATTGTTAACCTGTGGTTTTATTCCTTATATAAGCTCACTTTGGTTATGGTGGTATTCTTTTGATATATTGCTAAATTTATTATCAGTTTGCTTGGAACTTTTGCATGTATATTTATAAAAGACATTGTTCTTTGATTTTCCTTTTTCATACTGTTCTTTGTCCAGTTTTAGTATCACAGTTTTCTGGCTTCAGAAATTGAATTGGAAAAACTTTTAGTTGGGATGTTTATTTTTTTCTTATTCTCTGGGAGAGCTTTTGTAAGATTGGTATTTTTTTCCTTATGTGTTTGGTATAATGCTCCAGGGAAGTCATCTGGTTTTTCTGTGTGTGGGGGTGGGGGGTGGGGTGGGTGCGTGGGTGGGTGGGTGTGAGAGAGATTGAGATTCTTAATTGTGGGTTTAATTTTTTCAAGTAGTCACAGGATATTTCAGATATTTTAATTGTAAGTTTATTCAGATAATAGTTACTAACTTATTGACTGAATTTTGTAGCTACAAAGCTACAACAATTAGTTTTGAAAACTTAATGTTAAACATTACTTAAGTTTTTAAAAAAAAATATAACCCTAAATCTACCAATTTAGTAATTTTAATTGTGTAGTTCAGTAATATTTAAATACATTCTCTTTCTGTGCAACCAATCTCCAGACAGTGCCTGCTTGCAAACTGAAACTTTAGTCCTAAGTAGTAACAATTCTTCCCCTTAGCTTCTGGCAACCACCCTTGTACTTTGTCTCTTTGAAATCAACTACTTTAAATATAGGTGCAATCACACAGCATTTTTGGGGGCCACTTATTTCATTTAGCACTCTTCCATGAGGTTCATCTGTATTGTGGGACGTCTCAGAACGTCCTTCCCTTTAAAAACTGATTAATTTTTTATTGTATGTATAAATCATATTTTCCAGAGCATAAGAATTTTAAATATAGCTGATAATGGGTAAAAGCCCAATTTTATATACTTAGTAAGCTGTATTTCTCTAGGAATTGTCTGCTTCAACAAGCTTTTAAATTTATGACACAAAGTTTATAATATCTTTAGTGATTTTTTTCATTTATACTGGCCTTTTAAGCCCTTTCCCCTCCTGCTTTAAAAATCAGTGTTAGCAGGCGTGGTGGTGTGTGCCTGTTGTCCAAGCACTGGGAGGCAAGAAGCTTGGGATCGCTTGAGTTCGCAGGTTTGAGACCACCCCGGGCAACATAGTGAGACCTGGTCTCGAAAAAGCAGCTGGATGCAGTGGCGGGTGCCTATAATTCCAGCTACCTGGGAGGCTGTGGCTGAGGATCCCTGGAGTCCACGGTACCCTGAGCAACTTGAGTCTGCAGTACCCCAGGCAACATAGCAAGACCTAGTCTCCAAAAAAAAGTATCAGTGTTGTCTGGAGTTTGTCGGTTTTATTTATCTTTTCAAATAATTGATTTGTTAATCCTTTTTACTTTACTTTTTGCTTTGCTGTTGGTCTCACACTCTTTGAATCTGATTTGCTTGTGCTCACCTAGGGTTTTGTTTTGTTCTGTTTTGTTTTTGAGACTACTTCTCACTATGTTGCCCAGGGTGGTTCCGAACCCAAGACTCAAGTGATTCCTAGCCTCCATCTCCCAAATAGGGAGATTAAAGATACGCATTACCACATCTGGCCCTCACCTAGGTTTATATGATTGTTCTCCCTTCTTTCTATTCTTTCCAAAAGCAATTTTCCAGAGGTAGTTTTTGTTTATTTATTTGTATACTTGAATGAGAGTAAATGGATGAAAGAAGTTGGAGTGTTAGGAATGATGGAGATGTTTCCAGCACTGGGCTTTGACCATTATCAGCTATATTTAAAATGCTTATACTCTGGTTGATAAGATTATTAAACACAGCTTGTAACATGTTATTCTTTATCCTCTCCCTCGCAGGACCCATTGGGGCCCAGCCCCTACTCATGGTGCCCAGAAGACCTGGCTATGGCACCATGGGCAAACCCATTAAGTTGCTGGCTAACTGTTTTCAAGTTGAAATCCCAAAGATTGATGTCTACCTCTATGAGGTGGATATAAAACCAGACAAGTGTCCTAGGAGAGTGAACAGGTAAGAATCATGAAGTCATAAAGGAAATCTTTTGCTGTTGTTACTTGTCTTTGCTTTACTAATTATGTTATCTAATCCCCAGACTCCGCTGTTACTCCATAAGCTGTCACTTATAGGCACACGCCACCATGCCCAGCTTCATGCTCTATTCTTTTTGTATCTGAATTCCCAAACCATATCTTCCATTCTTTTTCCTTCTATTGGTTATCAATTGATTACCAGTTTCTCCTATGGCTTCTGTTTTAGGAATTCTTCTCTACTCCCTCTCCATCCCTTGGTTTCAGATCTTACTATCTAGACTATTGTAATGCTCTCCTTTTTTGATCTTGCTATTTTTTTTCCCTCTCTATCTCCCTCTCTCCTCCCTTCCTCTCCCCATTCAAGTTGATTGCTTGCACATCTGACATAGTTATTGTTTTAAACAACAAATCTGATTCTGACTCCCGTTTTAAAATTTAATCAACTCCCCTTTGCCTACAAAATAACACAACTTTTTAAAGCATTTTCCATAATCTACTGCTCGCACTTAGACATTTCTCTCTGCCTTCATCTTTATGCAAAAGAGAAACCTTTTTTTGGAAAAAATAGAATTTTATTTTGTTTGTATACATAGTTCATGTTTGTAGGCATACTCTCCCCTTTTCCCCTTCCTCTGGAACCCCCCCTCCCACCCCTGTCACTCCAGTTCCTTTCTTGTTGCCAGTTGATCAGTAATTGGCCCATTGGTCTCTTCATTTTCTTTTCTAAAGCGATATCCTGGGTGGAATCCCATGTTCCTGGGGGACTGCAAACCAGGCTGACCAGATCTCCAGGAATTGGAAATAGGAATTTCTCTAGGAATTAGGGGAGGTGGCCCATCTGAGCATGTTGGAAAACCTCCTATAGGGCAGGTGTGTAGGCTTCTTGTGGCATTTCCAGTGGTGGGGGAGACAGCCTCTTTTTCTCTGGACTCTTATGATCTCTGGTATCAGGGTATCCTTGTTCTTTTTTTTTTTTTTTTTTTTTTTTTT